>QNUK01000252.1:347500-365000 GCA_013621035.1 Clarias magur
ATAATAATAATTATTATTATTATTATCATTTACTAATTTCTCATAAACAAACATGAATTCAGCAGATTAGATATGTTTTTGTAAATAATTTAGTGATGTAATATTAATTGCTTATTTAATTTAGAAGAATTTCAGTTAATTCTCCACTGAAGGACTAAAAGCAGAAGTGGCATCAGAACCACACACACACACACACACACACACACACACACACACAGAGCTTACTAAACCTCTGCCTCATTACGCCGCTGGGTTTATGCAGAGTTTCTGTAATATGAGCCGAACACAGCACGACATGTCCAGAACAAGACAGATTATGAATCACGTTAAAGGGCCAAACTCAGGTGCGGGAAAGTCGAAGCTCCATCACTGAAAGCCAACTTGTCTCGAGCGAACAAGAAGAAAAAGTAGATTTGAATCCCTCTGGGCCGTTGTGTTGTCAATCAGAATCTGTTGTTCCTCGTGTTTGTGTCTCATTAGTGCAGCTGGGTTAACCTCTGACCTCTGAACTTTCACTTCGCCTAACGAGGAAACCCATAGACATCAATATCTAGCCTCGGCGCTCGAGCCTTCGTCACGTTCCTGTGAAACGTGGTTGTGTGTGCCATGTTGGTGCTGGCTGTCAAACACACACAAACACCGTACTGTATTTACAAGCTAGTAATATATCACACTTTATTAATCCACCACACACTCGTGCTCTGGCTTATATCTGTATGATTTAAATACATTCATTAAATATAGAAAGAAAGTGAATGATTTTCTAGCAGGGAAGTGTTCGCTTGGTGTGAACCTGACGCTCACACACACTTCCTCTCCTGAGACGGCTCTACAGGAATGACTGAAGGGGACGTTCACAAGGGTTTCATCATTTAGTCTGAAAGGTTCATCTGAAAAACTCCAGAAGTCCTAATCAATCCTGCTTTGTGTAATCTCGTCTAACACACACACACACACACACACACACACACACACACACACACACACACACACACACACACACACATCGGGTTCATCACCTCCACTACATCAGCAGAGTATCAGAACTGAAGCTGATAAAGTTCCATCTCTTCCTGAACTCACAGGCATTTCACTTTTTTCACCATTTCACTGAGAGATCTATCGGGAAAACGACAGGCCGAGATACAGAGAGAGAGAGAGGGAGAGAGAGAGAGAGAGAGAGAGAGGGAGAGAGAGAGAGAGAGAGAGAGAGAGAGAGATGGAGATGAAAGCTAATGAAGTGGAAAGGAATGTTCCTTCCTGAGTGCACTCTGAGTGAGTGTGTGAGAGAAACTCCCTCAGGCTGTGTGTTTCAGCTCTATGTGTGTGTTTTTGCTGTGTGTGTGTGTGTGTGTGTGTGTGTGTGTGTTTCAGCTCTGTGTGTGTGTCCACTTACTGTACATGGCTGAAGTGACGTTACTGTTGTAATATCAGCACTGAGCAGAAAGCGCCTGACCTCTACACCACCACATCCTGGAAGGGTGCCAATCCATCATAGGGCACACACACACACACACACCACACACACACACAACACACATTACCACATAACACCATAACCACATACACAATACCAACACACACAACATACACATTACACATACACACAACACACACACACACACACACACACAACCAACCACACACACATACACAACACACAACACACAGCACACACACACACACATACACACACACACATACACACACACACCATACAAACACACACACACACCACCATACACACACCACACACACACACACACACACACACACCACACACACACACACACACACATACACAACACACAACATACACACACACACACACACACACACACACACACCCCCACACATACCACACACACACACACACACACACACACACACACACACACACACACACACACACACACACACACACACACACACACACACACACACACACACACACACACACACACACACACACACACACACACACACACAACCACACACACACACACACACACATACAAAGACACACACACACATACAAAGACACACACACACACTATGTAGGAACACCAATTCGCCTAATCTGCACGTCTTTGGACTGTGGGAGGAAACAGGAGAACCCAGAGGAAACCCACCAAGCACGGGGAGAACATCACAGACCCAGAGGCGGGAATCGAACCAGGACCCCAGAAGTGCAAGGAGACAGCGCTATCTTTCCTGAATTTTATATTAAATAAAGTTTAATATTATATGAACATTCTTTTTTGCAATGCTTTTCATTTTCATTCAGCGTTTTGTAAATGCTATTTTGGACTCATGTATTTAACAATTTTCTAAACTTTTATCATTTTTATTAAGTTACTTGAGTAACTTTTTTATCTGCAGTGTAATTATTTTTACTCAATTATAGGATCTGTGGACTGTAGCTAGTAAGAAACTTCTGAAAAAAAAAATATATATATATATATATTTTTTTTTTTTTAAAAGACAGGAAACCCTACAGAATTGTGCCATTCTATAATGAACTTTAGTTTAAAGCCAGCTAGACGGAGTAGACCCTTCAGAACAAGGGCACTAGGGATGTAGGGCACTACGGCACAGGGGCTGATGCTCCCTTCAGGCAGAAGCTTTAATTACTTTAATGAATCATTTTCAGCTCTGCTGGGAGTCGTGAAGTCGCATCTGACTCGTACCGCACGTCACTTTTATGTCCCGACAGATAATTGACTCTAATTATATTCGCCAACTTTGCTCTCACTGTCAAAGCTCATGTGCTGCATCCTGATTGGCTGCCGCCGCTCGAAAAAACAGCAGCAATTATCCGTCATTATCTATGATCATCTATAGATTTTTCTGTAATTGTTAAACAATCAGTCGTGTCTTTTCGCAGTCCTGTGCATTACATAACCTTTCTGTAACAGATTTAATTCTGTAATCAGGTGAAATGTATTCTTAGGAACTGTGTTGTGACATTCCTGTGAAGCCAACGAACATTCCTCACAGGGACCTTTAAAGAAATTGGTTTAATTAAAGCTGAAATGGGTTTCTTAACATTCAGAAGTAGTCCAGGTTCATGTGGTTTATTTGCTCCAAAATAGACCAATTTAAAAGCAACACACACATCATGCGGAAGGTGTAAAGATGTCACCCTGTTCCTGAGGTTAGGTGTAATAACAGGCTAAGTTGTAATATTAGCTAGCTACAATTCAAATGATGAGTTTGGATGAAAAATAAACAAACAGCAGCCCAGATTTCCTGCTTCAGGACGGATTCATTCGCCCTTTAAACGAAGACGAGATCTCGGGGGAGGAAAGTGGCCGATGAGTGACGCGGGATTAGAGATCATTAGACCGATCAGTTAACCAATCAGGCGCTGAGGGAAGAGACGGCTTGTCCATACCGGATAATGAGGCGTGATTGATTAAAACTGATTGATTCTTTTAAAGAAAAAACGAAACAGCAGACATTGTGAGAGTGTTCGGATTGTCACCTGCATTAAACTCCGAGTATGTTGCTGTGACATGGAAAACTTCACACTGAAGGAGAACTAGAACTAATTAGTCATGAGAAATTAGGTGTCTTATAAAACATATGTGACCAGTTGACCTAACGTGACTGCAAAACTGACCCTCAGTTATGATTCTGAAATTTTGGCAAACTGCGCCATCAACACTTTTAGGAAAAAGTGTACATGATGCAATCAGTGCGGAATAAATCTAAACTCTATTTAAAAGAATAAATCCTGTATGTTTCTCCCGCTTGTAATTACACCAATTATTACCAAAACTGAAGCGTGAAAAGGTGAATTATCAGACAGGATCATATATCATCATTTTTCACAATACTTGATGCTTCTTATCCCCCGACTCATGCTTTGTTTTTTTGTAAATATGCATACACATGAATATTTTTTATCAGATCAAAAGAAACACATTCGCTAAATACAATTTCAGGCCGTTTGATGTCTGTAGCATCCGTAACTTTTTTGAATTCAAATTCAAATCTTTCAACGGTCTTAACTGTCATTTAGATGAAACTTGGCCAGTTTAGATTTCACGCGAAAAGACACAAACCTGAAAAAGTGTCTTATTCTAAAATGCAAAATTAAGTTATTGCAAGATGAATTTGACATGGTTACGGACACTACAGATTTTTAGCTTGATTGGTTTTACCAAAAAAAACAATTTAAGCAACAATTTTTGCAGGTCAGATGCTTCTAGAAGCTTACACCAATTTTAGCATCAATACTCATGAAGAAATATGAATAATTAGTATTTTAAATGATTATTATTGGAAGTGAGACAGTATAACGCTTAAAAATGGCCGTTTTGGGGGCTGAAGTTAGAAACTTGAAACTTTTAGAGAAGCGAAATTGGTCACTTCCATGTTGTATAAACTTCAGAAGTGAAATAAGTCTTACACCTCCAGGGTTGGGGTCTGAATCTCACTTCTTGGTGGGTTTCCTCCAGGTACTCTGGTTTCCTCCTACAGCCCGAAGACAGACTCTGATTGGTGTTTCCAAATGGCCCCTAGTGTATGACTGGGTGTGTGCTTGTACCCTGCGACGGATTGGCACCCCTGGTACATTGGTGTACCCTGCTTTGTGCCCATGGTTGTTTTTTTGGGTGGGGGAGGGGGGGGGGGCGGGGGTTGGGCGCTCATTTCTAAATAGTCCACAGTTGACACAATCTTATTTTTAAGCAAATAATCAGAATGAAATCTGACTATTTTCTGCAAATAAAAGGAAAGTGTAAGATATTGGTGATTTATCGAATTAGGAAATTTGAGGCTACATGGCTAAAGTCCTGCTAGCATCAGGTGTGTTAAACTTTAATCTCACTTCCTCTTTTCTCGCCTACCTTTCACTTCCTCGTTTCTAATCTCACGAGTCTCACTTCCTCTGATTGATTCGGCAGATTGTATTTCATTCCTCATCGCTACCAATTAGACAGAAAGACAACCTGAAAGCGTCAGTGTCACTAAACACTCATCTGACTCAGCACACTTACACACTGACCTTCATTCCACTAGCAGGAAGTGTGAAGGGGAAGGAGCGGGTCAGGTTAGGCCGTTAAAATCCCCCAAAACTGTCAACAAACAACAAGACAGAGGTGAGAACAGATCAAAGAACTTACAGCTTCCCTTTTCTTTATTCTCCCAACCTATAATACTCATCATTTCTCATATCATGTCAAACTCAAACAAGCAACAGTGATGCAAAGAAACATCAATATTTATTCATACTTTAAATGGTTAAACTGGCCTACAGCTGTATCACATCAGCTGCAAATGATCAGAGCATCATGACGGAACATTATGAAGGAGACGTAACCTGATTTAAACCTCGGACAGTTAGTTTACTATTAATTGTTGAAGTGAGAGCGTGGTGAGATCCAAAGAGCTCTCTGAGGCCTTCAGAAAGAAGATCGGAGATCCTTACGAGTCTGGTAAGGGATATAAAAGTATTAAAAAAGAATTTTTAAATCGGCCATTCCACTGTCTGTGGAGAACATCCAAGCAAAATTCACCCCAAGAGCAGACCGCAAGATGTTTACAGAAGTCTCCAAAAACCCTGAAACATCATCACGGGAGCCACAGCAAGCTCTCGCTACAGCTCAGCTCAAAGTGCACGCATCTTATTATGCAACGTGTGCAAGGAGGAAACCTTTGCTATGTAAGAAAAACATGAAGTTTGCTAAGGAACACAGAATTCACAGAAGGTCAGGACTTGAGATGAATGAATCTGGCCTGAAGGTGGAAGTGTCAAGTGTTGCTGAATCAGGACCTGGACAACTTATCATGATAGAATCCATTATGAATAGCTTAAAAACATGTGAGACCATCAGTCAAAAACTTAAAGATGGAGGGCAACTGGATCTTCCAACATGACAGTGACAAACTGAAGACCGGCTGAAAAGGACAAAATATAAATGTTTCCTAATAAAGAAATGAATATTTAATGGGGTGTCCTAATTTTCGAACACCATTGTCACACAGACAGCTCTGCACTGGTTTTTCAGTTCGTTAGCATGACTCTTCATCCGGAGAGACTCGAACTCATGAGTGACATCACAGTGTTTGTGCAGAGGGAGAATTATAACACATGGCATGCTGTGTGCTGTCTTAATACTTTTGGCCAGCGCTGCGTTAACAGAATCAGGACGAGGTGTAAGATGACGCATGGACTTTCTCACCCATGTTGAACAAACACAGACAGACACACACAGACACACATTAACGAGTTGCGTCAGCGCTCAATACTCAGTGCACCACGTCTAATCGATACAGTCACACACTCGCAATTCTGCCTCACTGTAAATCAATAAAACCCCTCACACACTCTTTGTGTTAATTAAACATCAGATGTTTATGTCCATCTTCAGTTCAGGTCAAATCCAAATGTCAAACTGCATCACCAAAAACTGTTCATTATTATTATTATTATTATTATTATTATTAATTAATTATTAAACACTTACTGTAGCACTCGCTCAGTCGTCTTTATTAAAACTGTCTTCATTGCATCTTTATATTTTACACAAATCCGGTGACCTTTTATAATATTAAATAAAAAGCTAATTTTTCATATAAACTTTATGTACAAGGGTGAGTCAAACCTTATCTGCACTCTGGCCATTAAATCTATTAGAATCACATTTTAGAAATGACAAATACATCATTTTTTGACATAATCTCCTCGATGATCAATACACTTAGTCTATTGAGTCTATACAAGCTTTCGTATTCCCCCATTAAACATTTTTAGACTGAACCGCAAGTCACGAATGTACCGTACGAGTTGAAAATTTTGCTCGTCTTGCAAACTAAGTTACTCGCAATCCAAGGTTTTAGTGGTGTGTGAAATCTAACAGTGTCGTCTTTGTGCCTTTAAACCTCGAGGGGAATCCCAGACGCCATTGTGTCTCAGAGCTGTTTTCCACCGTACTGGACTGGGAACTTGTGGAGAATTGATTAGGATTATTCACCATCAGGACAGAGTTACAGGACAGACATTTTCTATCATTGTGCTCCCGAACTGATTCATTAAAACCAGTGAGGCCAACATACATATACAATACACACTCATATACAATACACACACATATACAATACACACATATACAATACACACATATACACAATACACACACATATACAATACACACAATATACACAATACACACATATATACAATACACGCATATATACAATACACACAATACACACACATATACAATACACACACATATACAATACACACACATATACAATACACACAATATACACAATACACACATATATACAATACACACACATATACAATACACACAATATACACAATACACACACATATACAATACACACACATACAATACACACACATATACAATACACACACATATACAATACACACAATATACACAATACACACATATATACAATACACACACATATACAATACACACAATATACACAATACACACACATATACAATACACACACATATACAATACACACACATATACAATACACACACATATACAATACACACAATATACACAATACACACACATATACAATACACACATATATACAATACACACACATATACAATACACACAATATACACAATACACACACATATACAATACACACATATATACAATACACACACATATACAATACACACACATATACAATACACACAATATACACAATACACACATATATACAATACACACACATATACAATACACACACATATACAATACACACACATATACAATACACACACATTACAATACACACAATATACCCAATACACACATATATACAACACACACACACACACACACACACACACACACACAATATACCGGACATTTTATACATTCATTTACACACTGAAAATATTGTATAGAATTGTAAATATTGATATCTGCTGCATTCCACTGGCTATAAGAGACACACAGAGACACTAACTGCACATATCAGTTAGATGATGTTTCAATGAACAAGAACAAGAACAAAAACACACCGCGCCTAGTGTAATTATTGAGGTGTGTGCTGATGATCGATTACGACGTGTATGGTGATGTTCATCACACACCCAAGCCGCTGTATAGAAAGCTCCGCCCCCAGAGAGATCCAACACAAGACGTTCAGATGAGTTCGACCTCATGGTGGACGACGCAGGAAGAGTCGTGACTGTAGCTTTAATACAGCACCAGTGGGGCGCCTTTACTTTTGTTCCTTTAATAATTCACACGAATAAAGCTGTAGACTTCATTCACAACAGTGTGAAGTTCATTAAAGGTGTAATGTGTGATTTGTAACAATCATAGCAGTGCAAAAAAAAGAACTCTCAGAAGGAGATTGTCAGCATGTGGAGGCAGTGGATGTGCAGAAGAAGAAGAGCTGTTATTATGGCCACAAGGGGGCGGTAATGCGACATAGTGGATCACTACTGCTGGTAAACACAAGGGGATAAAATTTACAATTTGCAATACACAGTCTGGTCCACTGGGAGGCGATATATAGCTTTGTGTCTCTGTTTGTTTTTTTAACTAATCTTTACATTTGACACTGATTTAAAAAAAAAAGAAAAAATAAAGATTTTTTTTTATTTTACCAAAATTAAAGTGGAATGAAGAATGACCAAATTCTCACAGTGCTTTAAAGACCTAAAATGGATTATTTCTAATAGCCAAATTGAATGAAACTATATTCTATTATAAAACCCTTGAACGTTTCCACATTTTGTCATATTGCATCCACAAATGTAAATGTTTTTTATTGGGATTTTAATTATTTTATTGGCACAGACCACCCTGTCATCAATCCGCCCCTGACACAGTGGACATGGGCAGAGTTTTAGACACATTGTGGATTGGTGTTATTATTGTCAGCAGTATCTTCACAGTCACTAAAACATATTGTGGAAAGAGGAGAATAAATCTGTCTGGAAATGTATATTTTAAAATCACTGTGCAATGAAAATGTATTAACTTTACTTGAAATTGTTGATTTGAGCAAAATGCAGACTAAGGTTTACTTAACAGATTTAATCCCCTAAGGTAAATGGAGAATAACAGCTTTTTGTCCTTTTTTTCTTTTTGAAATTATGATGTCTTAACAAATTTATTATTTATTTTAATTTAATATTTATTTAATATGTTTAATCTATTATTGAATATTGTTTATATTTCATGGAGAATTAAGTTGCATAGAGCAGTTCAGAGTAAAAACAGTGATGCTGTTTGTTCTGCTGCAGTTTGCACTTTTGGTTACAGTAGAATTAGTTTTAAATGTCAGAAATACATAACATGATGAAACATGAATATATATGACCTGGATGTGAAAATGAAGTAGAGTATTCACATTATTCCCAGCATGGGTTTGTACTGTACAAAATGCATGCGTGCGTGTGTGTGTGTGTGTGTGTGTGCGTGCGTGTGTGTGTGTGCGTGCGTGTGTGTGTGTGTGAAGTGCTTAAGGCAGCGGAAGCTTCTCTTCTCATTTCCACAGCAGCTTCAGCAGATTGCCGAGAGAGACGATGACCTGACCAGAAGAAGTGTCATGGGAAATTAGCTTTCAGATAATCTGATTCGACTGTCTGGTTTCCTGCTGAGGAGCCTGACCCCACGATGCAGCTCCGTCAGGAGGCCCTCTCACTGTAAAACATGATTTGTTTAAGGGAGAGATAAAAATAATATCTGGGGGAAATATAGAAATTAATCTTGTTAACAACAGGCCGTGATTTTGCACACAATCAACAACAGATATCTAATTAATACAACAATGAACTAAATATAAAACCCTCATAAATTACCTCAGGAGGCCCTCTCACAGTGTAGCTCGCTCAGGAGGCCCTCTCACAGTGTAGCTCTCTCAGGAGGCCCTCTCACAGTGTAGCTCGCTCAGGAGGCCCTCTCACAGTCTACCTCGTTCAGGAGGCCCACTCACTGTCTACCTCGCTCAGGAGGCCCTCTCACTGTGTAGCTCGCTCAGGAGGCCCACTCACTGTCTACCTCGCTCAGGAGGCCCTCTCACTGTGTAGCTCGCTCAGGAGGCTCTCTCACTGTCTACCTCGCTCAGGAGGCCCTCTCACTGTGTAGCTCGTTCAGGAGGCCCTCTCACTGTGTAGCTCGCTCAGGAGGCCCTCTCGCTGTCTAGCTCGTTCAGGAGGCCCTCTCACTGTGTAGCTCGCTCAGGAGGCCCTCTCGCTGTCTAGCTCGTTCAGGGGGCCCTCTCACTGTGTAGCTCGCTCAGGAGGCCCTCTCGCTGTCTAGCTCGTTCAGGGGGCCCTCTCACTGTGTAGCTCGCTCAGGAGGCCCTCTCACTGTCTAGCTCGTTCAGGGGGCCCTCTCACTGTGTAGCTCGCTCAGGAGGCCATCTCACTGTGTAGCTCGCTCAGGAGGCCCTCACACTGTGTAGCTCGCTCAGGAGGCCCTCTCACTGTGTAGCTCGCTCAGGAGGCCCTCACACTGTGTAGCTCGTTCAGGAGGCCCTCTCACTGTGTAGCTCGCTCAGGAGGCCCTCTCACTGTGTAGCTCGTTCAGGGGGACCTCTCACTGTGTAGCTCGCTCAGGAGGCCCTCTAACTGTGTAGCTCGTTCAGGGGGCCCTCTCACTGTGTAGCTCGCTCAGGAGGCCATCTCACTGTGTAGCTCGCTCAGGAGGCCCTCACACTGTGTAGCTCGCTCAGGAGGCCCTCTCACTGTGTAGCTCGCTCAGGAGGCCCTCACACTGTGTAGCTCGCTCAGGAGGCCCTCTCACAATCTACCTCGTTCAGGAGGCCCACTCACTGTCTACCTCGCTCAGGAGGCCCTCTCACTGTGTAGCTTGCTCAGGAGGCCCACTCACTGTCTACCTCGCTCAGGAGGCCCTCTCACTGTGTAGCTCGCTCAGGAGGCCCTCTCACTGTGTAGCTCACTCAGGAGGCCCTCTCACTGTGTAGCTCGCTCAGGAGGCCTTCTCTATCTACATTGAAGTATTGAGAAAAAAAGCAGTTTTTCTCTGGAGAGAAATGTAATGGATGGATGGGTGGATGGATGAACAGATGAATGGATGGAACCTCTCATTACCCTTTCAGTGTTAACTCAATCTGCAGCTCCGAGTGCGACTCCACATGCATGTGGCTCTGTGATGTGAGCAGGTTGCAGACAGACCGGAATCCCACAGGCCAGTACACAAGGCTAACTTAATTAACCACCACGTCTGAGCCACAAAGGCAGCATGTGTATGTGTGTGTGTGTGTGTGTGTGTGTGTGTGTGTGTGTGTGTGTGTGTGTGTGTGTGTGTGTGTGTGTGTCATCATACACCACCTCTACAACATCAGGTACAACATCAGGTGTGTGTGTGTGTGTGTGTGTGTGTGAGAGTGTGTGCAGGATTGTTGTGTGAGTGTGTGTGTGAGTATGTGTGTGTGTGACTGTGTGTGTGTGTGTGTGTGTGTGTCTGTGTGTGTGAGTGAGAGAGAGAGAGACTGTGTGTGTGTGTGTGTGTGAGAGAGAGAGAGAGAGAGAGACTATGTGTGTATGCGTGCGTGCGTGTGTGTGTTTAAGAGGGGGTAGGAAGGAGTAGGGGTTTGTGGCTTTCCATTAGATGTTTCGGCTCTTCTGCTGGTTTAGTGGATAAACGTTTTAACAGCAAGAAGCTGCTAATGTGTTACATGTCTTTCTGTCTCTTTGTGTCTCTTTCTTTCTGTCTCTTTATTTCTTTCAGTTGCTCTTGTTTGCTTTCTTTGGTCATTAATAATATCATCAGCACAAGCTCAGCTTTTTAGCTCAGGAGTCAGGCTTGTTTCACCTGTACGTGTGTTTGGAGGTAAAATGGACGCAGGCAAACCTGCCTCACTGTGTCTCACTGTCTCTCTCTGTTACAGTCTTTCTGCCTTATACTCTGTCTGGCTTTAAACTCTTTACACTGTGTCTCGCTCTTTCTGCTCCCTCACACACTTGCTAGGCCTCACACTCTCTCTGCTGTCTCACACTCTCACTGATGTCTCACTCTCTCACTGTCTCACACTCTCACTGCTGTCTCACTCTTTTGTCTCACACTCTCCGCTGTCTCACACTCTCACTGTGTCTCACACTCTCTCTGCTGTCTCACACTCTCTCTGCTGTCTCACAGTCTCACGGTGTCTCACACTCTCTCTGCTGTCTCACTCTCTCACTGATGTCTCACTCTCTCACTGTCTCACACTCTCACTGCTGTCTCACTCTTTTGTCTCACACTCTCCGCTGTCTCACACTCTCACTGTGTCTCACACTCTCTCTGCTGTCTCACACTCTCTCTGCTGTCTCACAGTCTCACGGTGTCTCACACTCTCTCTGCTGTCTCACTCTCTCACTGATGTCTCACTCTCTCACTGTCTCACACTCTCACTGCTGTCTCACTCTTTTGTCTCACACTCTCCGCTGTCTCACACTCTCACTGTGTCTCACACTCTCTCTGCTGTCTCACACTCTCTCTGCTGTCTCACAGTCTCACGGTGTCTCACACTCTCTCTGCTGTCTCACTCTCTTTGTTGTCTCACACTATCCGCTGTCTCACACTCTCACTGTATCTCACACTCTCTCTGCTGTCTCACACTCTTACTGATGTCTCACTCGCTCACTGTCTCACACTCCCACTGCTGTCTCACTCTTTCACTGTGTCTCACACTCTCTCTGCTGTCTCACTCTCTCTGTTGTCTCACACTCTCCGCTGTCTCACACTCTCACTGTGTCTCACACTCTCTCTGCTGTCTCACTCTCTTTGTTGTCTCACACTCTCACTGCTGTCTCACACTCTCACTGCTGTCTCACTCTCTTTGTTGTCTCACACTCTCCCCTGTCTCACACTCTCTCTGCTCTCGCACTCTCTTTGTTGTCTCACACTCTCACTGCTGTCTCATTCTTTCACTGTGGCTCACAATCTCACTGCTTTCTCACTCTCTCACTGTCTCAGACTCTATGCTGTATCTCACTCTCACTGCTGTCTCACACACTCTGCTGTTTCACACTCTCACTACTGTCTCACACTCCCATTATGTATCACTCTCTCTCTCTGTTGTATCAGTCTCTCACCGCTGTCTCCCTCCTGTTGTCTCTCACTCTCTGCTGTCTCACACCTTCACTGCTGTCTCACTCTCTCACTGTGTCTCACTCTCTCTGTTGTCTCACACTGTTTTCTCACACTCTCTCTGTTGTGTGTTCACTCTCTGCTGTCTCCCTCACTTCCTGCTGTCTCACACTCTCACTTCTGTCTCACTTTCTCACTTTGTCTCACACTCTCACTTTGTCTCACACTCTCAGTGTCTCACACTCTCTCTGCTGTCGCACCCTCTTGCTGTGTGTCTCTCTGCTTTCCTTCTCTCTCACTTTCTGTTCTTGCGTATCTCATTTTCAGATCCACTCCCTGTCTCACACTCACCTATTCATTTATTCTTTCTGTTATTTTTTCTGTCTCTCAGTGTGTGTGTGTGTGTGTGTGTGTGTGTGTGTGTGTGTGTGTGTAGTGTGTGAGAAGAGGAGAGGAGAGGAGAAGAGAGAGAGGAAAAATCATATACCCACTGCCTATGAAGAGCTGCTAAGTAGTTGGAAGGCGCGGTAATGATAACACAGAATTCCGCTTCTTCTCTCTCTCTTCCTCTCTCTCTCTCTTCTCTCTCACCACACACACACAGCACACACACACACACGCACACACACACACACATTAATAAGTCAGTAGTATATAGGGGCTTATGAAGTTTATGAACATGGCGACTATCTGAAGTCCGGATATCACACAGGCAATATAATGTTTTTTTTTTTTTTTGGTAATACAGCTGAGCATCTCTCTCTCTCTCTCACACACACACACACACACACACACACACACACACACACACACACACACATTGTTTACTGTTATTATTTCTGTTTCTTATTTAGATTAATTACACCTACTGAATATTTGAACATCTGTGTTATTCCAGCTGCTGCTTTTTCACTGAAATATTTTAGACCTTTTTCCGTCCGTCCGCCATCTCTCTCTCTCTCTGTCCATCTCTCTGTCCATCTCTCTGTTCATCTCTCTGTTCATCTCTCTGTTCATCTCTTTGTCTGTCTCTCTCTCTCTCTCTGTTCATCTCTCTGTTCATCTCTCTGTTCATCTCTTTGTCTGTCTCTCTCTCTCTCTCTGTTCATCTCTCTCTCTGTCCATCTCTCTGTTCATCTCTCTCTCTGTCTCTCTCTCTCTCTGTTCATCTCTCTCTCTGTCTCTCTCTCTCTCTCTCTGTTCATCTCTCTCTCTGTCCATCTCTCTGTTCATCTCTCTCTCTGTCTCTCTCTCTCTCTGTTCATCTCTCTCTCTCTCTCTCTCTGTTCATCTCTCTCTCTGTCTCTCTCTCTCTCTGTTCATCTCTCTCTCTGTCTCTCTCTCTCTCTGTTCATCTCTCTCTCTGTCTCTCTCTCTCTCTGTTCATCTCTCTCTCTGTCTCTCTCTCTGTCCATCTCTCTGTCTCTCTCTCTGTCCATCTCTCTCTCTCTGTTCATCTCTCTGTTCATCTCTCTGTCCATCTCTCTCTCTCTGTTCATCTCTCTGTTCATCTCTCTGTCCATCTCTCTCTCTCCCTTCGTCTCTCTCTCTCTCTCTCTCTGTTCATCTCTCTCTCCTGAGTTCATAATCCTCTCTCTTTCTGCTGCTGTTTCTCTCCTCTGTATTGTTCGTTTTTCCTCAGAGAATTAACTTATTGTTATTTTTTCTCTCTCTCTCTCTCTCTCTCTCTCCCGCTATCTGCTTTTTTCATCGTTTATAAACAATATTTTTATATCACTGTCTGTCTCATCCAGGATGCGACATCTCTCTCTCTCTCTCTCTCTCTACACTTTACATTTCTTCACTCTCGTGTTTTCTGTTTCTTTGGTATTGTGTTACATGTGTGTGTTTTTTCCCCACATTCCTCTGTCTCTACAGATAAGAGAGATAGAGATAATATTTTAAACACTGGATATGCTCCAGGTGTGTGTGTGTGTGTGTGTGTGTGTGTGTGTGTGTGTGTATACATGTGTGTGGGTGTGCACGTGTGTTTTATCACACAGCAGAACACCCGTCATAAAGTGAATCATAAAGCACACAGATGCTGATGGAGATTAACTTTATTGCTGAAACACAAACAGATTTAAACGACGGGAGAGTAAACGAGACGAGATCAGAAACCTCCTGACCTTCACACCTCATGTGAGTCACGTGTCTTAATGCAGTTCTTCGCTCCATCATGTTAACAATAATAATATATTAATATCAGGTTTATTTTTATTTTTAAAATTTATTTTCCTTATATTTCATTTCCATTATACTGAAATCACCTGGAATTACAGCGCACACTACATTCCATTACATTACAGCTACAATACATTTAAATACACAATCTTACAATAAAATATAATATAAAACTCTGGACTCTAATTGGTCAAAAAATGTTAATTAATTCTTCATAACAACAGCTCTGAGATTTTCTGTAATTTATTTACAATTAATCGGCTCATTCACATGTTATCGTTGTCATGGGAACAACTCATTTTTACTGAATTTCTGTAAGGAGTCTCCAGTGCCAGCGCGTTGTAACAGTCAAAGCTAAAATCAAAAGACATTTAGAGCCTTGAGCAAAACTTTGCAGGTGCATCTTGAACCATCACTAATCATCATTATATTAATTATATAAATAATTATTTATTATATATTATTATTATTATTATATACTTTATAAATTATTATATAAATTAGAAATAAGTCTGTCAGCCCTTGGGGGCCCCCTATTGGCCTGATGATAAGCAGCGCTTCTGGCTAAAGTGTAAAGGGTTTTTTTTTTCCACTACATTTTGTTTGTGTTTTCTCAGTAACATGACGTATTTTTGGCGCTTTATTCATTATAAAAGACTGGCTGGTGACGGAACACACTCGTGTTTCCAGCTGCTATAACGTAAGCGAGAACAGTTTAATAAATGGTGTTGTGGTACATGAGCAATAAAACAGTGAGATAGCTAATTACGGCGTCATCACATCACAATCAAAAGGATTACATGTGATCTGGTGTGTTAACAGATGATTAAGGTGTATGCGGAGTCAGACAGGACGCTCGTTAAAGACCTGATTGACTCATTAAAGCCTTAAGTGTGTATCGACCGGAAAGCGCACGTGTCTCATAATCCTGAGATCAATTTCACCGCCGATAACAAGACAACATGGCTTCACAATCTGTGCGGTTCAATCAGGTTCACTCGGACGCCTGGTTAAGTCATGATGTCGTTACGTGGTTCTGGTGGTGCGTATCGAAAGAGTGGGCGTGTCTGACAGAGGACGCGGTCTGAGACAGATCTGATGTGATGACGCTAGAGCAGTTTTAAAAAAAAATTAATTTGGGAAATTGATTAAAGAATTGCTGTTATAGCATGTCTTTGTTGTAGCTTTGGCCTTTTAAAGTGTGTGTGTGTGTGTGTGTGTGTGTGTGTGTGTGTGTGTAATGGCGGTAGCTTACAGGATATCATGCTGTCAGGCCAAGTGATGCTTTTAGACCTCTAATGTTTCATTAAAGCAGCAATTTGGTGAGATTTGAGGAAATGGTTCTCCTCAAGATGGCCTATAGCGCTCACCTTCAGCTAGCAACTTCCTGTCTGTCTGCGTGGACGTGACTGCAACCACGGCTACGCTACGGTCATCACAAAGTGCTTTTATTTCATCTGAAATTACAGACGGACACAGATACATGATCTGGTGTGTGGAGCTAAAATCCAAAGATTCCTGAGAGACATACGCTCATAACTAAAAGATACGCTGACAAATAAACTGGCGTTGATGCTAACAGCGCTAATTGGTGCATTAGTTAAGATGTTTATAAAACTCTCACTGTAAATCTGTAGCTGGAGGTCCTCAGAGAAACCATGGAGAAGACCACTGAGAGTGTTCTGGTTTATTTGACTAGCAGATGTTTACCGCACCTGCTCTTAGCTAACATACTAACAAACTAGCATGAGAAATTTAGCGTTTCTAACCATACCAGAGTGAAATGTTTATTGTTAAACCTTGTTAAATCAGCGTAAAACCCACACCAAACTCTAGGGAAGAACAGCTAATGTGCTAGCTAGCATGGTAACCATGGCAACCAGGAAAGAATGTAAGCGCCTGACAAGAGGTCGAAAAAAAAAAACCCATAGCATGTTGGAAGCCAACCCGTCGCTCTGTGTGTGTGTGTGTGTGTGTGCGCGTGTGTGTGTGTGTGTGCATTCATTAGCACCTCGTCTGCTCCCAGTCGGCCTCTGGTCCAGTAATTGATAATTAAAGAGCAATAACACAGCAGTCAATGCAATCTCACTGCTGGAGCTCTGACACACACACACACACACACACACATGGCACGCGTCCTTATGTTATGGGGGGGAAGGGGCTGGGGCTGCTTGATGTGTTAGTGAAATGAAGTTGAGGCCAAACAAAAGAACGACCACCAGTCTCTCACACCCACCCAAACACACACACAC
>QNUK01000252.1:370000-375000 GCA_013621035.1 Clarias magur
GTTAATTCTTTATCTATTACTATGTTTTCTTTATAAAAATCAAAAAGGAAAAAAAATACTTCAAATTTTTGAAATCAAAATGTAAAGAATAATATAAAAATTCATATTATGTATATATGTATTATTAATAATATTAATAAATAATATAATTTAGAATAAAATAATCATTGTTATTTTCATAATTGTGAGGATAAAAATATTTTTATTAGGTCCAATCATTAATCTTAAACCAACTTTAATTAAATGTTTATAATGTTTTTCTTTTTGTCAAGAATATAAAGCTACATATATGACATTTAAAAACACTATTCATCTTAATTATTTTTTAAAAGCTTTCATTAAAAATATAGGGAAAAAATTGTCAAACACCAACTAAACAAAAAATTACACTTAAGTTACATCAGTGTCTCTGCAAGTTTGAACCTGTTTTAGAAGGATCACTTAAAAGCAGTTAAAAGCTATTTTAATAAAATCAAGTTTAAATGAGTTTGACTTCATCATGATTTCATGTTGTTTTGCTTCGTTCTCATTCCTCTGACCTGCTGAATGTTTTACACAACGTTCATAATAAAGTCCTGGAATGAGTTCAAGGTCCTGTTTCTTAAAAATGAACTGCAAAAAGAGGAAGTTGAATTTAATAAATCAGAATATTTGCACCTTAATTTAAAATGGTAACATTTAATATAATTTCAGTTCCAACAATCAGGTGTGCAAAATTTTACATTATTTTTATGCAACGGAAAGTTTTAATTGAAGTTAAATTCAGACAAATAAATGTAACACTCAATCTGAATTTGGAATTTGTTGTGCAAACAGAATTGTAAAATTCTCTAATTATTATAAAAGTGTGTGTTGACTAGATCTAGAATAGATCAAGAGTTCATGGGGTTGTTTTAATATTATGTAATAATTAAAAGAGAGAGAGATTAATAAACATGAGTTTTGAACATTTAAAACTCATGTTTATTAATCTCTCTCTCTTTTAATTTTTCATGTTGTCTTCAACACAAAGAGAAATAAAAATAATAATAATACAGAAAGCGTTTGTTTCGTTGAGAAGTAATATTATAGAGATAGTGTTAACATAAAAATATATATGCATATTTACACATTAAATTATTATAAATATTATAGTAGACTAGTACTGTAAAATATATATATATAAAATAAAAAAATCTGTAATAATTACAAAATACAATTAGATAATACTATCAAATATACAAGAAATAAAGATGAATTAAAATAATAAAGAAATTGTGGATGAGTCCTTTTTGCAAGTTTTTCCAGAAACGCCTTATAATCTGAGATTTAACGAAAGGGTCATAAGAGGCTGTTTTTTGTCTGTTTGTTTTTAAAGAAGTACTCTGAAAAAATATGTTGATGATAAAATTTGATGTACAGGTTTTTTTTATAAACAAATGTCAAGTTACATATCAAAACATAATTAAAAACAAATTTTTGAAACAAAAATTTATGCGTTTCTTTGTTGTATAGCTAACATTATTATGAACAAAAATAGTTTTCCAGCGCCCTCTGTCTTTCTGATACAGAACTGCATGTAAGCTTTGAACTAGCAAAGCACAAAATTAACGGCTGCCGATTATAATTTATGAACGGTTTTGTGCAATATGTTAATTATGAAAGGTTTTGGGGTTGGGGGGGTTGGGGGGGGGGGTGGGGCGTAAAGAATGATCTTACGAAGAAGATAACGATGCACTCGGCGTGTCACATCACTAACCTCGCTCGTCTTAGCAGCTTCATCAGCAGGGATTATAAAGCAACAAAAGGAGCATGTGTGTGTGTGTGTGTGTGTGTGTGTGTGTGTGTGTGTGTGAGGGCTTTACTGACATGTTACAAGCAGGAGCAGGTCAGGAACTGCTGACTCCTCCATCTCATCAACTCATTTTCTCCTCCTCCAGCATCTCTCTCTTTATTTCTGACTCTCTCCATCCCCCTTCTTCCTCGTCTTGTCTTTCTATCCATCCTCCTCCTCCTCCTCCTCCTCCTCCTCCTCCTTTTCTCTCTCCCCAGACGCTCATTAGTTGTCATTACCCCTGTCGTGCTGAAGCGCAGATATTAAACGTTTGTGGTTATGCGTCATCACATCGCCGGGTTTCTCATTAACGCCTCGTGTGTTCATTTCAGTGTGTTGTTGAAACTCCAACGTTTCTCATCGACATCGTGTCTAGCCGCTGGACCTGAGGTGTGTGTATATGATATGATATGATATGATATGATATGATATGATATGATATGATATGATATGATATGATATGATATGATATACGACCCGCTGTCATCACATACTGAAGCACGAGCAGAAGAATTGCTGCAACATTATAAAGATGAGGAATAATACTAAATAAAATCATAATGTTTTCATTATTATTACAGCGGCATCTCTGCATACGAGTTTAATCCGTCTCGAGTTTTTAAGGTGAAATGTCGTATTGTGAAACACATTGTCCCATAGGAAATAATGTAAATGCAGATAATCCGTTCCAGCCTCCCAGAAATATCACCAGCATTACCAATTTCCAACATAATCATATTTTTGCATATAAATCAAACAATCAAAACATGTAGAAAAGACGTGTAAATGAAGTAAAATATGAAACAAATAGACATTAAACCTCACTGAACTTTAATTTATGATTCCTCTCGGCACCTGAAAACTGAAAGCGGTTCCCTTTTCTTCTCGATTCTGTCTTTTATATCATTCCTGTGACCGATGGCGCTGCGTCTTCACCCAATCTTACACAAAATGCAAAAAAAAAAAAAAAACACGAAACAAATGTAAACTCGCTTCTCTTGACTTTACACTGACGCAGACAAGTTTTGTTTGTATCAATTTATTATTATTCATATATTATTCATGTGTAGCGTAAATTAATGTTCTAACAGTGTACAGATAAAACAAAAGCCTTTAGGAAAGAGCAAGAGTAAAATATAAATATCTATAAAAATATATAATATAATATATAAAAAACTAAATTAAACATGCTGTGTGTTTAAAAATTAATCCTGAAAATGAATCAATGAATCTTTTTTGTTTGCAGCAGAGCAACAATATTAATGGATCTCTGTCTCTCTCTCTCTGTCTGTCTGTCTGTCTGTCTCTCTGTCTGCCCTTCAAACAGCTCGATGATCTCACCTTTAAATAAACGACGTAAACAATAATCTACATTTATACACCTATATAAACTACATATACTGTATATAAGCTGAATCAGATGACTCGATTCATTCTGTAACCATGTGAGAGAGAAAGAGGAAGAGACAAAAGAAGACGGATGAGATGCATCGTGTGTGTGTGTGTGTGTGTGTGTGTGTGTGTGAGATATTGTGGACGTTAATAGCTGTGCAGGAGTGTGTGACTCACCTTTACCACTCTTATGACTCCTACACCATCTGATCAAAATGTGGAAATAAATGTGAAGGCTCATTTAGCACATATGCAGCCTCCACGTGTGTGTGTGTGTGTGTGTGTGTGTGTGTGTGTGTGTGTGTGTGTGTCTAAAATGAAACAGTGTTATCTTACATGTTAAATCTAAAGTGTTTTATTGCTCTTGGGATCGGCATTATTATTATTATAATGATTAGATATTTGATTATTATTGTGTAGACTGCAGTGTCGCAGCTTCATTAATGATTCGCGTCTCCACTTTTCACTTTGGTTTATATTTGGAAAGAAGACGTGAGGACCGGAGCTGACGTGTAGCGCAGTGCTAGCTGTGTGTTATTCTAACAAAGAAAAAAAAAAAAAGCTTGTTAGTGTGTGTGTGTGTAGATTTGAATCAAACTGGATGAGTTTGAACAATACAGTGTTCAATAAACATTTAAGTCCATTACATTTAAAATCTATTTATAAGTTTTGCACAAAAAATGTAATAATGTTTCTTTTGTTTTTTCATTTTGACATTTTCTGCGCTACTTATTATCCCTCTTTTACTTTATTTGTAGTATCGAATATAATAAATATTAATTTACACATTTTGACTATACACAATATTATTATTATTATTATTATTATTAGTTTATTTTGATAATTAAACATGTATTCTGCTTTTCTAAACCTCAAAAATTTCTCTCGTTAATTAAAGCAGATAAAAAGCTTTTTTAGAGCCGGACGTTTAGATCTAAAATAATTAATTCATAATTACAGATAAAGATTAATTTTCTTTTATGGTTTTAATTTAAAGGACAGAATCTGTTCTTCATCCATCAAAAGATTCTTTAAGGAATCAAAGGTACTTCTACTGAGGCGCGTCTCTCTGAAGAACTCTGTGTGTGTGTGTGTGTGTGTGTGTGTGTGTGTGTGTGTGTGTGTGTGTGTGTGTGAGAGAGAGAGAGAGAGGATAAAAGAATAAAAGACACACATAAATGTCACATAAAAAAACCTTAATTTCCTCCTAAATGTTTATAAATTCAGCTTTATCATCACACACACACACACACACACACACACACACACACACACACACACACACACATCTTTAATTTCCACAAAAACGTGACACACAGTATGAAGATTATAAATCTGCTGTGTATGACTTTAGTCTCTCCGCCTGTCTCACTCCTCCATCGCATGTCTCTCTCCCTGTCTCTCTGTGTCTCACCCTGTCTCTCTGTCTCTTGTTCTCATGTGGTGTGGCTTCACAGTTCTGAGTGATGGAGATTCAGACTCTGTGTGTCACTTTGTCATCCTGATGCACTGTGGTTTGACCCCCCCTAACCCCCCCCCCCCCTCCCCAGTTCTGATGCTCCTGTGGCTTCAGTCCTCTGAGTGATGGAGGTTCGGTCTCGTCTCGTCTCGTCTCGTCTCGTCTGTCTCCATCATCCCGAGCTCCGCGTCCCTCTTATCCTTCTCCAACACTCTACACCCTCACCTCACCTCCTCCATCACCTGCACTCAGTGAGAGTTAATCTCCAAGACACACACACACACACACACACACACACACACACACACACACACACACACACAGACACCCACACAC
>QNUK01000252.1:377500-440000 GCA_013621035.1 Clarias magur
ACACTACACTGCAGTATACTATACTACACTATAGTATACTACAGTATACTACATTATAATATACTACACTACATTACAGTACACTACACTATACTACACTACACTATAGTATACTACACTATACTACACTACACTATAGTATACTATACAACACTACACTACACTGTACTACACTACACAATAGTATACTACACTACACTGCAGTATACTATACTACACTATAGTATACTACAGTATACTACATTATAATATACTACACTACATTACAGTACACTACACTATACCACACTACACTATAGTATACTATACAACACTACACTACACTGTACTACACTACACAATAGTATACTACACTACACTGCAGTATACTATACTACACTATAGTATACTACAGTATACTACATTATAATATACTACACTACATTACAGTACACTACACTGTACTACACTACACCATAGTATACTGCACTATACTACACTACACTATAGTATACTATACAACACTACACTACACTACACTACACTATAGTATACTATACAACACTACACCACACTACACTACACTATACTACACTATACTACACTACACTATAGTATACTACACAACACTACACTATACTACACTTTACTACACTACCCAGAGTGTTCAGTCACATTAAGTATCATTTCAAACGGCAGGGAGTGAAGCTGCTCAGTTTAAAGGGAACTGTAACGGTTTAGGGAACAACCAAACAACGGGTGTTCACTTCAAGTCAAGTAGGCTTTTAGTGTCATTTCAACTATATACAGTTCAGTACACAGTGACACGAAACAACGTTCCACCAGGACCAAGGTGCTACATATTTACATATGACATAAATTAACAACATAACTTAACAAAAAACAAGCTAGCTAACTAAGAAACCTCATTAGCTGACGCGCTGAGACAAGACAACATAAAAAACAAAAAACTTACTGTATAACTTAAAAACCTAATTCACGAGTAAAGGGAATGAAAGATTTCCCATCAGTCAGTTCGTCTTGCTGGAGCGTGAAAAAGGATTTATATATGTATTAGCGTTATTATTATTGAGGACAACATCATATTAATAGGACACAAAACTACATTTTTTTCAAGATTAATTTGAATTTAATCAAGAAATCATTAGTATTATCCAGGCTAGTAATCTGTAAAAAAAAATCTATGAATTACCTTTACCTTTACATAATTGTTTTTAAAAGGGTAAAGCAAACAAATTTTGTTTGTAAGTGTAAGTTTGAAATAAAATTAAAGTGTTTTGGGGGCATATTTAGGGTTGAAACTATAAAAATAGGCATTTATAGGCTTTTTTTTTTTTTTTACCACATCAAAATTCACATTTTTTCACGGTTCGCAGGAGCTTTAGGAGCGTAACACACACGAATCCCGGGGGCCGCCTGTACAGTACATGTCTCAATAGTATACCGTATGTTTTATAATGGTATCAGTTTTTGTTTAAATAAATATTCAATATTTAATGTCTGCAGTGTGAAAGGTGCTTATGTTACCATGGTAACAGACAGAGGAGAGGCGGTGACGTCAGCGCTGGTGACGTTGCAGGGTGTTAACAGATCTCCATTAACAGACACATGGAGCACATGGAGCTCAAGAACACCTGGGAATGGAGCGCAGCCGATGCGTGACGTGTGGACTACAGCGGTCTGGTGATGGCGTGCGTGAACATGAGGAGCTCCAGGAGCGCGATAATGTGTGCAGTGCTGCAGGCTCCTCAGGCTGCATGATGGTGAAGAACACTCTTCCGAAGAGACAGCTCCAGACTTAATGTTGAGTTGTTGCTTCTTTACCTCCACCTCACCTTCCGTTTCTTCTTCTCGTCCGCTATTTATTTCTTCACTCTCTCCTCCTTGTCCTCCCCCTCTTACTTCTTCAACTCCTCTTCCTCAACCTTCCTACTCTTGCTTCTTTACCTCCCTCTCCTCATTCATTCTCCTGATATTTCATCACCTCTTCCGCCTCTCACCTCTCCATCTCATGCTCCTTGTCATGATTCTTCCCTCCACAATCTTGTCCCACCGTCCACACAAGTAGCAGTTTCAGAGATTCTTCAGAGTTTCAGAGTGCTTCAGGAGTCACTTCAAGTGTTTAATCCACCTCAACTCTAAATGTGAAGTAAAACTGTAGATTCTATGATATTTTGTAATAATATTTAACAGTAGAATTCACGCCGTGACGCGGACAGATCACATGGATTATGACACAGAAGCAGTTGTTGCCTCATTATTACACCGTGTTTTATGGAACACAAGCAAATACGCAGAGTCAATACTGTGTCTGTATATACGTCAGCAGAATCACACACACACACACACAGACGCACACACACACGCACACACAGCATCTTGCGCATTTAGATTTAAATACGTCAGTGAGGCCAAGGGACAGAACACGTGAAGAATTTTCCATCGTGATTCATTATTATGACCTCTCAATGTCTATTTAGCAAGAGACAACACTGTGTGTGTGTGTGTGTGTGTGTGTGTGTGTGGTGTGAGTTCTGAAAGGGTTTGCAGATTTGTTTCTGCTTCGTTTCAGATTTGAGTCACTACTTCATACTGAAAAATATTTTAAACTTCCACCTGATTGAGCCATCTCCACCGCTTGGTTGAGGTATGCGATGCTCAAAACTGTCCACTAGATGTCGCCGTGTCGTTAAACAGAACATTTTTGCTAAGTGTTAATTGTGTGTCAGTGTGTGTTAGTGTGTCTGTGGTCAGGTGTGTGTAAGTGGGGATGTATATCGGTGACTCAGGACGAGCTCATCTCTCTCTTTCTCTCTCTCGCTCTCTCTCTCACACACACACACACACACGCACACACACACACACACACGCACACACACTCTCTGAGAGTTAAAGGTCATCTCTTGGGCGAGTCATGGTGCTGACGTCTCTCCACCATAGAAATGAGCCACCATGGAAAAACACTTGTCTACTAATGTCTATTTAGCACGAGACAACACTGTGTGTGTGTGCGTGTGTGTGTGCGTGTGTGTGTGTGTGTGTGTGTGTGTGTGTGTATTATAACACATTTTGTATATTATAGACCTCCGTTACAATAGCTGGATGTGACTAATCGCTCGTGTGTAAAATCTGTAGAAGGTGGAAATGACGCTAATACCAGGACTAATACAGGAGCATTAAGTGAGTCGCAAACAGATGTACGTCAGCCCACAGAGCGTGTTTGTTGGACTATAGGATGACAGGCCAACAAGCACAGGGAAAAAAACATGCAAACTCCACACACACACACACACACACACACACACACACACACACACACACACACACAGGAATTGGACCCTCAACCCTGGAGGGTTCCTGAAAAAAAAACAAGGATATGTCAGTTTATATTGCACAATCCTGAGCGCTGTTTATTAAAAAAAAACTAATAACGGCTAAAATGTTCTGAGCTTTAAGGCTCCTAAAACTAGTCAAGAACTGTAGAGAAAAAACAGACAACATAAAGTGCAAATGTGTAAAGAGTAACAAACACGACAGACTGTGATAATGTAACGCTGACCAGTACACAGAGCCGAGACCAGTATACAGACTCGAGACCAGTATACAGAACAGAGACCAGTACACAGAACAGAGACCAGTATACAGACTCGAGACCAGTATACAGACTCGAGACCAGTATACAGAACAGAGACCAGTACACAGAACAGAGACCAGTACACAGAGCCGAGACCAGTACACAGAGCCGAGACCAGTACACAGAACAGAGACCAGTACACAGAGCCGAGACCAGTACACAGAACAGAGACCAGTACACAGACTCGAGACCAGTATACAGAACAGAGACCAGTACACAGAACAGAGACCAGTACACAGACTCGAGACCAGTATACAGAACAGAGACCAGTACACAGAACAGAGACCAGTACACAGAGCCGAGACCAGTACACAGAACAGAGACCAGTACACAGACTCGAGACCAGTATACAGAACAGAGACCAGTACACAGAGCCGAGACCAGTACACGGAGCCGAGACCAGTATACAGACTCGAGACCAGTATACAGAACAGAGACCAGTACACAGAACAGAGACCAGTACACAGACTCGAGACCAGTATACAGAACAGAGACCAGTACACAGAACAGAGACCAGTACACAGACTCGAGACCAGTATACAGAACAGAGACCAGTATACAGAACAGAGACCAGTACACGGAGCCAAGACCAGTACACAGAACAGAGACCAGTACACAGAGCCGAGACCAGTATACAGAACAGAGACCAGTACACAGAGCCGAGACCAGTACACGGAGCCGAGACCAGTACACGGAGCCGAGACCAGTATACAGAACAGAGACCAGTACACAGACTCGAGACCAGTATACAGAACAGAGACCAGTACACAGAGCCGAGACCAGTACACGGAGCCGAGACCAGTAGACGGAGCCGAGACCAGTACACAGAGCCGAGACCAGTACACAGACTCGAGACCAGTATACAGACTCGAGACCAGTACACAGACTCGAGACCAGTACACAGACTCGAGACCAGTACGCGGAGCCGAGACCAGTACACAGACTCGAGACCAGTACACAGACTTGAGACCAGTACACAGACTTGAGACCAGTATACAGACTCGAGACCAGTACACAGAACTGAACTGCAGTATTGCAAATAAATTGTCCATCAGATGGTCAATGCAGTAAACATTTCATGTTGTAATATCAGCAAAGAAAAGGTTCCTGTGCAACAGCAGCAGTAAATATTGTGCGATAAAAGAAATTTATAAATAAAAAAAAATAAAATAAATAAAAGGTTTTGATCAGGGATCAGGCGGGTGATGCAGGAGTGTGTGCACATGGCGGGACACTTCTCTCTGACTGCGTCTCAAACTGTATCATCACCGAGTCAAAAACTTTCTAAAACTTTCTTCTCATATTCGCCTCACACTGTTTAGTTCAGCTGATAATAATAAAGAGCAAAATTTATATATATATTTTTTTTATTGTAAAAAGCTTAGGAATGTGTATCATTTGGTAATTTAGCATCATATCATCATATTGTCATATCGCACAGCCTCCTTATAATAACATCCATTGTCTAAAATAACATCTAAAATCTCTGTAACTAGTTTTGTGTTCAAAATAATGAATCAGCTCCTCCTTGAGTGTTTTCTTCCTCATATACGACACGTTTGCGCTTGTTTTCAAAAGTTTGTCCTTAAAAGAACCAAACGTTTGTATGTTTTATCTGTTTCTAGTGTCATAAATGACTCTGTGCTGAGGAGGTCACGATGCTCTGACACTGGAGACTCCTTCCATACACACCACAGACAGACAGACAGACAGACAGACAATCAGACAGACAGACAGACAGACAGACAATCAGACAGACAGACAGACAGACAGACAGACAGACAATCAGGCAGACAGACAATCAGACAGACAGACAGACAGACAATCAGACAGACAGACAGACAGACAGGCAATCAGACAGACAGACAGACAGACAATCAGACAGACAGACAGACAATCAGACAGACAGACAGACAGACAGACAATCAGACAGACAGACAGACAATCAGACAGACAGACAGACAGACAGACAATCAGACAGACAGACAATCAGACAGACAGACAGACAGACAATCAGACAGACAGACAGACAGACAGACAGACAATCAGACAGACAGACAGACAGACAATCAGACAGATAGACAGACAGACAATCAGACAGACAGGCAGCCAGACAGACAGACAATCAGAAAGACAGACAGACAGACAGACAGACAATCAGACAGACAGACAGACAGACAGACAGACAAACAGAAAGACAGACAGACAGACAGACAGACAGACAGACAGACAGACAATCAGACAGACAGACAGACAGACAGACAATCAGACAGATAGACAGACAGACAATCAGACAGACAGGCAGCCAGACAGACAGACAATCAGAAAGACAGACAGACAGACAGACAATCAGACAGACAGACAGACAGACAGACAATCAGAAAGACAGACAGACAGACAGACAGACAGACAGACAGACAGACAATCAGACAGACAGACAGACAGACAGACAATCAGACAGACAGACAGACAGACAATCAGACAGACAGACAGACAATCAGACAGACAGACAGACAGACAGACAATCAGACAGACAGACAGACAGACAATCAGACAGACAGACAGACAATCAGACAGACAGACAGACAGATAGACAATCAGACAGACAGACAGACAGACGGCTTCCACCATATAAACCAGATTAAAATATATTCATTTATGTGGAATGTTTGCTGTACTCGAGCTGTTCCTGTAATAAAATGTTAAAAATGAACGATCCTGAGTGAAGGAAATGTTTTATATCAGATCACCTGAATGAGTCACTGATTTCCAAAATGCCTCTCTCTTCAATATTTTTTTATTTAAATTTTTTTTTGGTGAAGTTGAATACTGACGCAGGATTGTTCCTCCCCTGTGAGGAGAACACACGCCGCACGCTCGGCCGCACGCTCGCTTCACCACAGGCAAATGACTGGAGCGTGGGTTTGGGTTTTTCATAAGCCAAATGGTTATTCATATTTATACTGTACATATACATATATTTAAAAAACTGAGCTGGAGGAAAGCTATTAGTCGGTTTTGTTAGCGTAGACAAAGAGAACATGGTTAAGAAGGCAGGATTTGTTTACTGAGGACCTTTTTTTCCCTGACAAATTATTTACCAAGAACTTATTTGCACAAATGCTCTCGTAGCTGTTGGCATGTTTCTGTCTTCTCTTAATTCCTGTTTAAGACACCGAGGTGTGACCACGCCCAGGATTAAGTCAGCTTAATGGTAGTTCATGTTCATTTTTCATTTATTTTTAATCAAATTAAGAAATGACAAAAGTGCTGTATAATAGTGGAGTATTTGAACTAAAAATATATTTTAAAAAGCACAATGTTTGTTTTGATTACCAGTTTCTGTTGTCTAAGTATAAATGTTGGGGGGGAGGGGGGGAGGGCGGGAATTATTTTCAGGTCAGGTGTGTGGATATTCTACAAAAAAAAAAAGAAAAGGAAAATATGAATTATCATGTTATATTGGACAAAAGATGCCAGGTCACACATTTCTTAAAAAATGTAAAAATGTTTAAAACAATCTCCTCTGAACAGTTGATATTGAGATGTATATCTGCAACTTCTGCTCTGTAAAGCTTCATAACGCCTCTAATCTGAGGTGCTGCTTGAGGTTAATTGGTGATTTCTGAGGCTGGTGACTCTAAATGAACTTCTCCTCTGCAGCAGTAAGTTTTGGTCTCGCTTTCCTGGGAAGCTCTTCATGAGAGACAGTTTCATCATGGAGCTCGATGGGGTTTACAAACACACTCGACACACAATACTGATCTTATGAGAACTGATACAGAACAGCCGACCTTCATGTCTTATGTTATTATAACTGACTGTTACTAAAGTTGTTGTTACTGAATTACATCTACATCTAGGCATTTGGCAGACGCCCTTATCCAGAGCGATAATTATACATCTTATTATACATAGGGGTTAAGGGCCTTGCTCAAGGGCCCAACAGGGACAACTTGGTGGAAGTGGGACTTGAACCTAGGACCTTCCAAACCGTAGTCCAATGCCTTAACCACTGAGCTACACCTGACCCCATTTATTACCGAATACCATGTGAGCTGTTTGATCATTTTGGGGGGGGGGGGGGGGGGGGGGGGAGGAATAAATAAATAAATAAATAAATAAATAATAATAAAAAAAAATCCATTATTGTTCTAGAATGTAAAAAATGATGTTAAAATAAAGAAAATAAGTCCAAACTTTTGACTGGTTCTGTACAGTATATACAGAAGATGCAAAATCTAAAATTAAAGAAACATGAACAAACAAGCAAATGAATGTAACGTAATTTTACTTAAGGATTAAAAATTTTTTTAAACACTTAAGAAAACAGAAGAAATGTGTGAGAACTATGAAGCTGTGTAAACAACACCTGAAGGCAGAACACGCTGCTGAAACCCAAAACCGTGTAGATTAGATCTGTAAAGAGAGCAGGTCTTAATGAAACACACACACGCACACACACACACACACGCACACACATACACACGTACATTGTGATGTTTTTATCATTCCAGTCTGACTCGTTTGCTGGTGTAATTGCGTTTATGTGTTTACCCTACAGGACAATCAGGAGCTCCGCGCACATTTACACACCAACAACTTTCAGACGCACAGCCCACGATTCAGCCGAAATAACGTGGAAATCATTAGTCACTCCATCTACATGCACACGTGGAGACACACGGCAAAGAAGAATCATCTGACTCAACGAGCTGTGCAGAGGTCTTGACTCCATCTTCATGTTTTCTTCATATTCTGCTTCCACACAGTCATACTTTAATGTAGTCATGAGGAAGAGTTCTCCCGGCGTCCTGAAAGACGTTTCTGTCTCTCATTATTTACAGTCCTGTCCCCGTACCTGAGCACTTTCAGAGGAATGTTGTTTGCTTGTTAAACCACACAGTGACCTATGAATCATTCAAGCATAAGAAAAAAAACATCGAACTCAGGACGGTCGGGCCGGCGATTAGTGACCCGCCGATGCCGAACGCCGAGGGCTCGGAACAGACGAGAGGGGAAACGAGGTCGCTGCTGAGGCTGCTGCATAAACAAGTGCGTTTTTAAAATGGTGTCTTTTGGCACTTTGCAGCCTGTTACAGTAAAACTACTCTTCACATTCCTTTCATTCCATCTACATCATTTCATTTTAGACTGAATAAACTACTTGGGTGAAACATTTCCAGCTAACAAGAAAGAAATCCAGTGGCTGTGACTCAACTCCCAGAGAATCTTCACAGATGAAGGGGTCAAGACTTTTGCACTTTACTGTGTGTGTTATTCTTAAGAGAACATTTAAGGAACCCAGCTGTCTATGAGTATATAAGTACCAAGGAGCTGAAGAACAGAGACCATTAGTTATTCAGACAAAAACAAATATTGATTATTACAAGATTGTATCACACACACACACACACACACACACACACACACACGTACCCGAGTCTCAGCTTCTACTGTCTTGTTCAACACTTTAAAGAAGCCCATTAGTTCATCACGTTCCAGAGTCCTCATCGCTTTTTTCAGCCCTGTTTGTTTACCTCATATGTTGAATTTGAACCTGGCAAACATCCACACATCATGTGACTTAATTAGATGCTTTCTAACGAGATTAAGGATGTTGTCATTATTTGCCGTACAAAACCCCATGAATAAATGGCAACATTCAAACGTCTAGATGGACGTCTCAGAAACGTGTCCTGTTTCAGTGTAACGTTGGCGAGGCTCGGATCCTCCAAGACATTTGCACAAACTGCATCGTCAGCCATTTTTTTAAATCTGCGCCAACAAGCATGATTAGTAATAACCATGATGTATGAATCGAAAGACTGGGACTGATGCCTCTTTGTTTGAGGTGGTGGGTCTGAAACACGGTCTTTGACACTGTGATGTCGTTTCTTTAGACAGCAGTGATGTGATCGGGCCTTCATACGCTGAAGGGAGTTCCCCATCAAAAGAATCCGTCACATATTAAGCCTGATTGTTAAGATAATATTGGGTCTGTTTTGAAAACTGGCATGGGTGTGGCTGCTCCATGAATCAGTCAAGATCTTCAACCTTCACATCATACCGAAATCTGAATTACCCGGACACGTGCTGCGTTCATTTCCCTATCTTGTTCAAGTCGCCTCGGTAACCAGAAGAGAAATATAAAATATAGCCTGACGAGGAACCATTCAGTGCCAGTTTCTAAAAAGAGAAACAGTAAAAGCCCGACATACAAACGAGTTCTGTTGTTACAGGCAAATGTCGCGTTGCTACTGGGATACTAACACAACTGGCTCTACATTACTACACTTCAGTAGACCAGAGTAACATCCGACAATATCATGGAACATGTTCGTTTTGTTCTGTGCCCACGATCTCGTCTTTGTTCTTTACAATCACGACGGGACAATTCCTAGGACGATGTGGACGTCATGAATGGCCTCCAAGAAGTCCAGATTCACACTCACGCTCCATGTGATTTCTTTCCCCCCTTCGAAGGAGGGCGTGGCCAGGACGAAGCCTCGCACACTGGACGTCCCAAGCCGCTACCGTCAGAAGACATTCCGACGTGCGTTCCATCCCCAGACGTCACCGGTGAAATTTATTTATCCGATTTGCTTTTATTTCCCTACACGTACGTAAAGTAGATGTACAATTTGCTTCAATACAATTGGATCATAAATATGGACTGTGGGTTTTTAATACCTAGTTACATTTCACTTTACTTTTTTTTCATAAATAAAAACATAAATCTTAACAAACACATGATTAAATGTGTGTGCCTTGGTGATCTCATTGGCGTGTGTGTGTGTGTGTGTGTGTGTTGGCGCTTTATGGAAACGTGTGACGCAAAAAAGATTTGGCACTTTGAATGTGCGTCAAGAGTCTGAACCCGGAACTGCCGAGCGTACGCGGCACCGCGCATGCGCGTAAGGGAAGAGAGCGTCGGGGGGAGGGGGAGGGAAGGAGAAGGAGGAGGAGGAGGAGGAGGAGGTGGTGGTGCTGTGGTTGAGGTGTCTCTGGTGACGTCACGGCCATGGCTATTTTGCGGCGTGTGTGTTTTTCTGCGTTTCAGTTCCAGAGGCGCGCCTTGGTGCGGAGGAGACGGAATTCCACATCTGGCGGATAAAGACGCGCGGACACGCGCCCCTCACACACATCTGGAGAGAGAGAGAGATTCCGATTTTTATTTATTTATTTCGTAAATAAATTAGCTTTTCTAGAGACATATCGATAGAGAGAGAGAGATTTGGCGGTAATCAGCGATGGAGCTCCCTGCGGCGGGAGAGCAAGTGTTCGCCGTGGAGAGCATCGAGAAGAGGCGCATCCGGAAGGTCTGGGGCTTTATTCTCTGTTTAACGCTTGAGATGTCTTAGGAGACTTTTATTGCGCGTGTATGGTTACACACACACACACACACTCACTCACACACACACACACTCACACACACACACACACACTCACACACACCACAACTTTGCATGCATTGATGTTCTTTTTATTAATGATCCTCCGCGCCTTGATCCTCCACAGGGAAGGTTCGAGTACCTGGTCAAGTGGAGAGGCTGGTCACCAAAGTAAGACTTTCATCCCCTTCATCTGTTTCGCGTTGTGTGTATGTGTGTGTGTGTGTGTGTGTGTGTGTGTGTGGGTGCATGTGCCAGAAAGTGAAAGAGTAAGAGGAAGCAAATAGAAGATGCAGAATGAATTTAATCCCGCGCGCGCGCGCGCGCGCTGTGCCGTCGACGCGACCGGGTTTTTCTTTTTCTTTCCTTTTTCTTATTTTCATTTAAAAAAAAAAAAATCTATGCGTTTGTTTGTTTGTTACGGAATAACTGAGCGCGTTTCAAAAGGTCGATCTGAGAAAAATAAAGAAAGCCTGAGCACAACGTGTGCGCGTGCAAATCATTTACAGGTCGAGTCACATTGCACGGGGTTTTTTTTTTTTTTGAAGCTCATTAAAAAAATATATTTTTTAAAAAGTGTTTGCAGAATATATCTCTGAAAAATGTCCGTGTGTTGACTTCAGAGTGCATCGTGTTTCCATCAACTCCAGTAAGCCAAGGAGCAATGATTTACGCTTATGCAGAATCTATTTGATTATATTTAGAGATGTTTCATTAAAAAAATAAATAATAATAATAAAATAAATAAACATAAATCATTGCGCCATTGCTTGTGTTTTGATATATATGGAATTTCCTTCAGGGTCAATAAAGTATCTCTCTCTCTCCCCACCTGTGTGTGTGTGTGTGTGTGTGTGTGTGTGTGTGTGTGACAGGTACAACACGTGGGAGCCGGAGGAAAACATCCTCGACCCGCGCCTACTCGTGGCGTTCCAGCACAGGTGAGCGCCACGTGACAGCCCCCCCCCCCCCCATCCCCCCGCCCCTACACTTCCGGGTTGCCATACAGGTGCCAAAGTGTGACATCTACTGTCAAATACACCTGACAGTCCTTAGGTTTCATTCGGTGAACTGGTAGAGTTATGAATTTATGATCTCAAGTTTTTGAAGAGTTGAGTGCAAAAGTTTGCACACCCTCGAGAGGAGAAGGTGATAAGGATAATAAAACAGCGATGATAAATATAAGGAGAAGTAATAAACCTTAGTGATAAAGCAGAGATAAGGAAACAGAGAACAAAAAGGAAAACTATAAGCAAACTAATTCATTAAGATGAAAGAAACAATATGTTTGATTTTAAAACTTTATAATATAAAAAGTGCAATAAGGTTAGTTAATTCGTTGATTTCTGTTCATTATAGAATTTTACATCATTAAATGTGATAGTTGATTCAGTGGTAAATTGCAAATTACACCGTAAAATGTATTTATTTTTTTAAAGGCCCTTGTCAAGCATTAGATTACCAAAGATTTCCCCTTCAGGTTTGGGTTCATTTTATTGCTGATGCTGCATCTTAGTATCTATTAATGTGTTTATTACATACTGTAGAGGTTAGATTTTAATTAAAATCCACCAGTTCCTTGTCCTTTTCCTTGTTGCTGCAGACATGGGTGTATGTTCTGTACCTCTAGGAAAAACTGAGTAACAGGTGCACCTGGCATCCGGATCAAATGTTTATTCTGTCAGTCTTTATTTGCACCAGAAAGGCCGTCTGTGTTCTGTGTAATCTTATTATTTAACAGTACAAATGCAAACACGAACTCAACATACACACGATGGTGTCTCGATGGTCAGCAAGGTGGAGGAGGAAGGAAAATAAAACAAGGCAAGCACAAAATTGCATTCCAGTGTGTAAAAACAAGCAAACTGGCAACCGAGGAATGCTCTCACTCCCTTATAATCTGCTGCTGCCTTCCCTTCTCTCTCTCTCTCTCTCTCTCTCTCTCTCTCTCTGACTCGGTATCAGTCTCGAAGGGGTTTGCACAGAGGAACAATTGCGAGAACAGAGCAGACGTGTCTGACATTCCTAAAACCAGTCAGAGACCCATTTACTGGCATATAAAAATACAAATATAATCACATCTCTCATCACATCCTGTTGACTGACTATTCATAGACCATAAATACAACCTTCAGATATGAGCTCTTTAATTCTCAAATCGCTGATAATCTGTTACGTGATATTAATTTTAAGCCCGTCTTGTGTGCGGCCTATTACTTGTGGGCGTGGCCTGTCTAATGTTGTTAGTTAACTAATGAGTGGCAAAAAAAAAAAGTAGTCGATTTATTTACATGTTCGACTTCAATCTCAGATTTGTACTGGTGTAGCTAAATGTCCCAGCTATGGATGCTCAACAGCGCCCTCTGCTGCTTTCTCCTACGCTTTATGACATTGCTTATGAAGGTCGTACGTACTGTATTACAGGATGTAATTGACTCGTTGTTGTTCTTTCATTTTCTGAAGTTAATTAAAGACACCAGATGAAGTTGTTGGGTGCGAACGCTACAGTATATTGGATTATCGTTCACACTGAGCGTTGATCAATCAGATCATGTGACCAGGATGATATTTATACAAATATGAGGATGTTTCACCGTTAGAGCTCCTCTGATTGGTGGAGTACATGATTGCATGTTTTTCTATGTTTGATTAGACTTAAAGTCTGGGGATTTTTTTAAAGGGTTTGTTATCATTCCGTTAGTGTTTTAAAATTTTTTATTATTATCATTCTCAATATTATTACCATAGTAGTACTGCTAATTATTGTCATGTAAGCATGACATCATCCTGGTACATAACTAATCCCAGTCACACGTTCTCCGGAATGCTGGAGGCTAGCGCTTGACCCGTAACGCCCGACCCGACTGTTCCTTAATGTTTAGTGAAGGTGTAATGATTTTCTGCGGTGATGTATATTATTAGAACTAAAGCACGTACGCTTTACACACTTTAACCTTCACAGCTCGAACATAAAGAGATTTTCCATGTCGCTACAGACATTAATGCCCTTTCGCTTCCCACCCCCACCCGAAGGTTTACAGAGGAGCATTCTGGGCCGGCGTGTGTTTGCACAGTAAGTCGCCGGGGGAATTTCCTTCTCTGAACAAAAAGCACGTCTCCGTCGAATTTATCAGGGTTCTCCGACCCCATGTCGGGTTTTCTCACCTGTGAATTGGAACAAAATGATAAATGATGATGATGATGATGATAATGATGATGGAGATAAAAATAACAGGTTTTTCCTTAATTGCATATTTTTGGTTGCCTGTTGTTCTAAGCTTCTCTCTCTCCGGTTCACTTTGAGGGGAATATAAATGTGACCCATATCCTGAATTAAGCAAAGAAGGATTTTTATGTCGATTTTTTTATTTTTATATACAAAGATTAAGTGGTATTTAGTCAGCAGCGCTTCATTCATTATTTATATGCGGTTAAATTCTATTACTGAGACAGTTTGACAAACTGTGGAGACACTTCAGCCAGTCAGAATTCCCCATCTCCATAAATCACTGTCAGGAATTAAATCAGGAGATTTATCCATCAGGTGATGGATGTCTCATGGATGTTGTAGTGCAGCTCATGTGGCGCCTCGTGCAGTAAGTCTGAGCGCTCGCTAAAATAAAATAAAAAAAACCCAGGGCATGGAATAACAAGCGTCTGCTCTTAGTCACGGAACAAGCATGCGATTACCAGGAGCTTAGAGGGGTGTGTGTGAAAATAATAAGAAAATCATTCACAATAACAGTCAAACCATTAAAAACCGGTTGAGTCAGCAGCGAGGCGGCATACTTCAGACTTCAGTCAAGATGAACAAAAACACAGTTAATAGTTTTTAAAATAAATTTTTCCACGATTTTCTCCCTAATTTAGTCGTGTCCAATTCCTCCCCGTCACTAGGGGGCTCCACATTAAGGCTACTACTACCACTTAGTCAGGAGGGCCGAAGACTATCACGTGTTTCCTCCGAACCACACGACGCCAACCGACCGCATCTTTTTCGAACTGCTCGCTCGCGCACCGTTGGGGGCGGAGTCACACACTCGGAGGACAGCGCTATCCGCTCCTTCCGCTTGCGTGAGCTCACAGACGCCCCTGATTGGCTGTAGAGCCGTGATCAATGTGGGAGCACTAAGTACCTCTCATCCCTCCCCCCTGAGAGAGCTCGGCCAATCAGCTCTCTCTAGACCGCCGGCTGCGGGAGGTTACAGCATCACCCGGGAATCGAACTCGCGATCTCCTGAGGATAGAGCGAGCGCCTTAACCACTGCGCCACTCGGAGGCAGAATAGGTTTTTAAACTGGATTGAAAACAAATTCTGACTTCCAAGAGACAACGAAAGAGATTTTATTTCTTCGAGACTGCATCAGAAAACATGCAGAGAGCTGATGTGACGAGCGTACAGGGTGGCGTTCGAGTCAAAGCGGGACTTTTGATTGTACAGAGTGTCATCATCGTACTGTGCTTGAAGTCTTCTGTAAATGTCAGTCGCTTTTATTCAATTCATCACGAGTCCCGGTTTGACTTAAACACCTCGAAAACCCTGTTTGCCTTTTTGAAAGAGTTTTAGAATAGAATGTGTTTAAGAGCCTAAAAACTTGGCGAACACGTGGACATTTAATGGATAATAATTCATGTCCTGTTAAATAATGAAAAGAAAAAACTGTAAGAAAACTTTTCTGTTAAATGATTCTATTCTTTATCCTTCCAGTAGAACTGATTTAAGAAACTATCAAATCAAATGAAGCGTGAATGATACAAACAGAACAAATATTGCTGCTGAACGCGGCGTCCATGATGATGAACAGTCCGTGTTTTCACAGGGAGCGCGAGGAGCAGCTGATGGGGTACCGCAAGAGAGGCCCGAAACCCAAACACTTTCCTACCCAGGTGAGACTCGACCTCGCCACTTGCAACACTCACACACACACACACACACACACACACACACACACACACACACTCTCTCACATTCACAATCACACACACAGTCTCTCGTTACCAAGTGTCTTGGTATCTGGTGTCCACGGCTTTGCAATGCAAATGTTTGGGGAAATTTCTCAGATAAATGAAGCAGCACAGCCGACATCGCATCGTCTTCATACTAGAGACGGCTGTCCCGAAGAAATGCTTCTGTTCTCTGTATCTGATGTTCTTTATGTCACAGCGCTGTCGAGTCCTTGATTCTGATTGGTTCTCAGGTTGAGGCTGATATTAATGGGTTATGGCGTCCATAATAAGAGCTCATTCGCATAATTTTAATTGATGTCCAGCAACATTAAATGTAACCATGCAGTAAAAGTATAAATATATAGGAACGTATAACCTGGGAACTGCTGTGGTGTAGGAGGAATGAAACATTTAGGGAAATGAATGAACTTCACGGTGGTAGACATAACTCATATTGTGATGCAGGATTTCTAACAGATGCTGTGGCTTTACCTCATTTCAGGTCCCGTCATTCGCCTGGAGATCCAGTGTCCTTTCTGACATCCATGATGCATCACATGGCAACGGCATCCATGGCAAGACGTCGTCCGTCGATCCGATGCAGCAGCACCGACAGAACGGGATCAGGAAGCAGAACTCGCCGTACCGAAGCCTGGACGACGTCCTGATCAACGGGAAGAACGGGAAGAAGCAGTACTACCAACTCGACAGCAAAAAGCACCACCAGTACCGACCCGACCCCAAACTGTACCAGCAGGAACAGGCACAGGAAGCGGTTTCGGGGTGTCAGAGGGAAGAAGCGAAGCTCGGCAAGGAGAGCACGAAACCTGTGAAAGGACAAAACGGCAAACTGAAAATTGTTGAGAACAAGAACAAAAACGGGCGAATCGTCATCGTGATGAGTAAGTACATGGAGAACGGGAGACAGCTGGATGGAGGGGTGGAGCAGAGCGAGATGTCGGAGAGGGGAACCAATGACACGAACGATGGCGCTGTGGGGAAAACCCAACACACCGAGAGGAACGGGTTAAAAAATGGCTACCATAAGGACGGCGGAAACGGATCGGTCCACCAGGTTGTGGAACGATCAGAGGTGATGAAAAACTCCTCTGAAAACGGCGTCCACAAGCGGCGTCACTCGGAACCTTCCAGCGACCGACAGGACACTAAACGGTTCCTGAGCAGTCGGAGCTTTAGCGCACCAAACGCGAGCTCGAGTCAGGGTCAGAGCCACGTCACCAGCCTTAACGGACACCACGACCCGACTTCTGCATTCTCAGGCTCGTGTCAGGACGAGCCGATGGATCTGAGCTTCGCGGGTGCTCGAGGAACGAGGAGCGCTGTCACGGACATACGGACAAACGGACGCTCGAAGCCGGACGAGAAGGAGGCACGGGAACCTGAACGCGCGTCCAGCTTCACACCTTTCCTGGGGAATATAATAATCACGGATGTCACGGCCAACTGCCTGACGGTGACTTTCAAGGAATACGTTCCTGTCTAGAAAAAAAACTACTGATTTTGTCACTGTGTGAATTTGTCGCATGTAAATAAGCTTTTTCTAGGAATGATCGAACGCGAGGAAAAAAAAAAAACACAATTCGGCGTTATTTTTACAAGAAAATGTCATTTCTGTCGAAGCTGCTTTGCTAATGTTTAGCATTGATTCCCTCTCTCACTCTCTCTTGTTCTCTTTCTTTCTCGCTCTGATGGACAGAATATCCGTTCAGTAAGTCGCAAGAACCTGCACCATCTTAAGTGAACAAACTAACATTGATTGCAGACTGTTTCATGCACCAGCTGCTATTAGTATTTACATTTGTAGAGTAACGTGTGACAAACAGGAGTGTGATCCGATACGTCTGTGTATCAGACGGCGTGTTCAGCAGTCCGCGTAATAATTAACCTCTCACAAAGAATTGAACAGTAATCGACTTCATCGATCTTAACTAGAAACCTGCGAGGGTTAAAAACTAAAAACTAAAAACACTTTCCCTAATCACGCTGCTTTTGAAGAGCTAATACGCTAACATGCTAACATATTAGCATACTAATCCGCACTGATACCAGTGCATCTACACCAACATCATGTAAAGGAAACACTCTCCTCTCTCTCTCTCTCTCTCTCTCTCTCTGTCTCTCTCTCTGTCTTTGTCTCTGTCTCTCTTTCGTTGTTTGTCTTGTTGCTTTTCTCAGCGACTGGGAAGTTCACAGCTGCAGATACGAGACTCTACCCACCCAGTAAAACATTCAAAAACACATTTGTCCTACAGAAAGTTGGGTGACATCAGACACACACACACACACACACACACACACACACACACCCCACACAATGAGGGCCACAACGGGTTGCCAAGTCTGAGAAAATTAATAAAATGAAGGCACGTTACTTATATTTTTTTCTCTCTCAGTTTCAGCTGTGTGACACGACCTTAGGGTGAATTTCTGGCAAGATCTGGCAACCCTCTACAAGCTTGACCAGTTTAATGCTAATGTTTAACGAGCCATTGTACATGTTTAGCCGTGTTTGTTTCATTCTAATGCACGCTGCTAAGAGTCCGAACAGATCACACGAACACCGTGTCATTATTATTTTTTTTGTCTATATTTTTTGTTGTTGTATTGTATCGAGTCATCGCTATCGATTCTGTAAAGCTTGTCTTGTTCCACCCTCTGCTGTGCATAAAAATGAAACTGGATAAAACTGAGCAGTTCACAAAAAAACGATAAAAAAAAAATGTATCACAATATTTTTTCTTTTTACGTTATACTTTTCGTTAGACTTTATGGTTTCTGATCATATTCAGATAACAATTTCAAGGTAATTACCATATTAAAAGATAAAAAAAAACAACAACTAATGAGCACAAATGGACATTTTAACAAAAAAAAAAAAAAATAGAAAATTTGATTAAGTAAAGAATTAAATATCGCACCGTGTGGTGACTTGTCTTCCATAAGGTGTAAAAAATATATCAGATGTTATTAATAATAATTACAGTTTATTGTATTACAGAATTTTGGTGCGCGCCTAAAATGGAAAAATGCCAATTTGTGTTGTATTTAGTGATTTTTAAACAAGTTTTTTTTTTTTTCCAATTATTCTCATTTCTGCTGCAGTTTGTAAAGCGCTTCTGTATTTGAAATGTTTCATCTTTCGAATCTAAATGTTTTGTAAAGTTGCTTCTACGTGCCAGGTTTGTCCCAGACGTCTGTCTCGGCACATTAAAATCTTATTTTTGTGTGATCACAGATTTTCAGATGGTGTGTGTGTTTATTTGTTCGTCAGGGTGTGTTTGTGTGTGCTAAGAGAGATAATGGACATTTTTTCCTCGTCGTTCTGCAGATATAATCGTGCACTTTGCACTGTCTCTCTCTCTCTCTCTCTCTCTCTGCCCAGAGCGCTCTGATAAAGCGAGCACGGGTTTGAGAGGCTTATCAGCGCTGCAGCTCCGTGAAACGGGAATGTGCACGAGACAACACGACATAATGCAACGCAACGCTGCAATGCAGTGCATTCTGGGTGTGGTGGGGTAAAATACAGTGCAGGTTAAACGGCATCCTGTGATGGTGCTCGATGTGCTGTTCTATTAGTGTGATCTTAAAAGTCTACAGTTTCATTGCCTCACTGTAATGAGTCATTGTGTCCTGTAAATTCTTTATTTTGAACAAAGAGTTGATAATCCTCTGAAGAGCACAGGCCTATAATTTAGTCCTTTAAATGGCTCTATTTTAAAGACTTTTATTATAAGTATTATACATTTTGTCATTGTTATGTTGCAAGTTAAGGTCAGTGAAGAATAGTACCCATCTAGGGCAATAATATATATATTTTTTGTTTTAAAGTTAAAAACAGATAAATATAAAGACACATTTATTTAAACAAAAAACATGCCAAAAATGCAATACTTATTTTCTACAAAGATGTGTTTTTTCTCAAGGTACTGTACTCTCATACTTGGCTCTTGTAAGTTGCCAGATGTGCTTAATTGCCTGCTTAAGGGATAACCAATTAACTAATTAAATGTATTGGGATTTGATTTAATTTTTGATACACTAAGCAAATCTTCAATTAATAATAATATTTATAACTTCTTTTTCACATGACAGTTTTTTAGGTTTCAGGTTGTAAGCTCTAAATGAGACACTTTTTTTTTCTTCTTTCAAACAAGCTACAGCTCTGTTACAAGCTGAACTCACGTGGATGCCACAACAATATCGTAGCTCCAATATCACCTAGTCTGCTCTACCTTAATTAACTTAATGAACGTTTAGTTTCTTTCTGTAGGAACATATTTTCTACCTGGCTGTATGATACAGATGTCTAACAGCAGGAATGTGTTTCTATTACAGTATCACAGTAGAATTCTGCTTGTTCAAAACTGTGTAAAAATCTATTTTAAGACCGAATTCGCTCCGGCACTTCCTGCACCCGTCTCAGTCTCATTCAGTTTAAGTTCATTTTTCTGAAGACTGGCTTGAATGTTCTTTCCGTGCCCAAATTTACAGGACAGGTTTTTTCAGTATCATGTCCTCTATTACTGGGACACAGTTGCAACCATGTGCATTGATTGCTGTATTTGGCATTTGAAAAAATTCAGTCCCTTTGAATTCTGCACATGAAGATGTTATCTCTGTTTCATCTTTGTTTAACAGACATTCCATACTTTTACATTGGAAGTTCATTAAATGTCCCTCCATCTCTCATTGCATTCAAGATTGATTCCTTTTCCTTCATCTGGAGAAGATTAAATATGCACTGAGAAATTCGTTGACAGCTGGCAACCGGTTATTTTTTTATTTTACAAAGTTACAGGTATTGCATAATGTGTGTGTGTGTGTGTGTGTGTGTCTATTTGTGTTTTTGGCTGTGTTCTGGGTGGGTGGAGGTTCTTTACATTTTTCTTTTTTGGCGTTGTATAAAAATAACATTCTTTGGTCAGCAATTTAAAAAAAATTTTTATATGAACTGAAGTCACACAACTAGACGCTGGCGTGTGCAGTGCTACAGTACATTAACAAAGCTTATAGAAATAAAACTGGCAATAATCTACACTGTAAACCCTAAAGCTCAAAGTAATTAAACATATCGAGGGCTGTTAACTTAAATAATTAGAATTAGTTCAGATTAATAGACCTTGATGTGTATTTAGAACTTTTTGGTATTTATGAGTTTGTAGAAATTACACTTTTCAAGTTAGCTGAACAAATTTGATATTTTACTGTAAGAACTTCAGTAACAGTAACTGTCACCATAAAGTTCCACCAACTTAAAATCTTTCAGACTAGTGATTTTGTGTCTGACGTCATCAGGGCAATAGGACACTGGTGGCTCAGTGGGAGGGGTTTCGCCTGCCATGTGAAAGGCCCGGGTTCGATTCCCAACAGCTGGATGAAGTGTCTGTCCCAAGCCCAGATAGAATGGGAGGGTTGCGTCAGGATGGGCGTCTGGTGTAAAACCTGTGCCGAGCTCGTGTGCGGGCCGGATTGTCTATCGCCGCGAGCAGCCGAAAAACCAACAACAATTTATTTGATTTGCAACAACTAAAAAAAAATGATGATTGCTATTAAATAGTATAAGTTCGGCTACTCAATAATGCTAGTAAAAAATGATTAATATGAATGAGTAAATCAAACTCAAAAACTGACAGTTCTGTTTACTTAAAATCATTACTTTAAAAAATTGATGTAAGAGATTACCTCAAATATTTTGAGTTTTGCGACTTATTTGGGTTTACAGTTGAACATCTTGTGCACACCATTTTTAAACTCATGTTTCAGAAGTAATTACAATCCACCTGCCATTGGTGAAGTGATTCTGATTAACCCCCAACTAAAGATTGGCTCTTTTTATGTCAGTTTCTTTCCATCTTAGATTAATCTTCTGAAACAAAAGATCTTTCAAAACATCTACAGGATTTCATTGTATTGATCAAGACAATCAAGTGAACAAAACAACTGAGAAAGAATTAGATGTCCCATGCAACACTATATAGGCTTTGATGAAAGCACCAAGGTGATGTTATTCAAATGAATACATCCCTCAAAAGTGATGTGAGGAACTTCATAAGGTAGGCTTCTGAGGGATCTCAAGCAGGCAGTAAAGGAGCTGCCGGAATATCTAGAAATTACTGGTAACTCCCTGCAGGTGAGACAATCTCTCATATCCTTTACATGTCTATGGTGGCTAGACAGACAATAAACCTTGAGCCCTAAAGCACCTAATCAATGTGGCACAATGTGTTATCATGAGGAGTCCAATGTAGAACTTATTGGGCATAACTTGTAAAGATATATTTAACATACTCGACCTTGACAACTTGACAAGCTTATTCCTAAAAGAATGCCACTGCACAAGATGAAGCACGGTGGTGGCGGCTCATGTTTCAGGCTTCAGCTGCATTAGAATTATGTCTATCTTCAAAATCTAAAGAATTTAAGCAGAACATTTTGACATGACTCTGGTACACAGTTGAAGCTGAAGGAAAATTTCACCTTCCTATGTGATAAGGACCCAAATCACAACTCCATGACAAGAATAAGACTAGCATTTTTGGTCAGAACCCAGACCCAAAACCTGTGAAAAGACTTGAAAAGGGCTGTGGCCATGGTGTGAGGTAAGATTCATTTGTGAATGACTCTTGCTTAAGTTCCGCTCCCAGGACCTTATAGGTTAATAGTGTCTAGAAAATGACTGATAGAAGGCACATTAAAATCAAGTTAAATTCAGACCAGAGGTCAGTTTGGTTTTCTCAGTAAGCGAACTCAACCCATATTCATTTTATCATGTATGGGTATATAATAATAAAAACTATTGCAGCTTTAAAGCCTAAAGTTGAAGGTTTAGTGCACGTGTACACTCTGTAGGCATGACAAGTGTTTGATGTGTATATTAAAGCTTCATACTTTTTTCATTCTACATCTAAAATCAAAACCATAAAGTCAACAAGATTATCAATCAGTCTGTGTGTCATTCTATACACGTACAGCGGCCTAAACAAGTCACAGGAACGGACACTGATCATGTCCTGTGTTCATAAAAACTACACTTACATTTGCTCACAAATGCACAAAAACCTGTAGTGTAGTCCAATCATCATCTTCCTGTAAACACCCTAATGACGTTTGTAGCCTTAAAATACCTTCGTGTAGTCACGTGTGTGATCGTCTGTAGTCTGGGAGTAGATGTGATTCCGTCGATTAAGAATTGTATTGTTTTATTGTAAGCAAATGCAGTTTCACAGCTGTTGTAGATTATGTACAAATGTTGTGGTAAATTTATTTCCTCAAATGCGGAACAATTTCCAGATAAATGTCTGTTATTTCATTGTGATTATTCACTGTGTACAATGTTTTGCTTATATAATTAACACCCGTATCTCTGTGATTATATTATAACGCGTTATTACAGCAAGTCTCTTTTCACTTTCAATAATCTCTAATCCAAGCCGAATTGTCCAAGCAATTACACTTGAATAATTAAAGAACTGAAATGATCTTCAGGGTTGATGTGTGAAAATAGTGAAATAGTGATTAATTGCGTGTGTCGCATCGTGTATGATGGGAATCGTGATTCATTTTTAATAACCAGGTTTCAACATTTTTATGACTGTAAAATATTTTTTTTCCCCCCAAACAAGTCGCATAAACACCTCGTGAATGATTGTACGGCCAAAGCTGAAGCACGATTACTGTAGACAATACAACTATAACCCAATAGCTTTAATAAGGGATAAACACGTACATTACTGAATCAACTGGTTTAAAATTTAAATTGTGAAAATTTTTTGCCCCATCCCCTCCCCCCGGGTCTGGTCAGTTCTCACATTGACCGTGTGTATACTCACTCACTCACTCTATCTATCTATCTATCTATCTATCTATCTATCTATCTATCTATCTATCTATCTATCTATCATTTCCAGCTTGATGACGCCGCAGATCAGAAAACAGGCAAAGCTCTTCACACAAGCACTTTATGCATGCACACACACACACACTTTATTTCTAAATGCACTACATCTCTGCTTAATGAAATTGAAATAACACTGATGCGCACTAGCAATAAAAGAGTTATAGGAACTTTTTTTCATGGTTGATATTAAAATACGGGTTCATTTAAGAACTGTTTGTGTTTGCATGAACATTTGCATCGCTGGTCCTGGAGGCACTTTTTACACACATTTTTAATAGTTTGGGCATTGAAACGCAACTAAAAAGATAAAGATAAAAGGCGTGCACGCTACTTTTTCTTTTGCAATAATTAATCTGCGATATGCATCGACATGTCACAATGCTCACATTTGATTTTCAAAGGAAAGAAAAAAGCAAGAACCTCAAAGCCTTCGAATGGGGTTAAATAAAAACCTTGCACGTTGGTTACCTGCACACTGAAACAGAGCGGAAGCTATTTTGTATTGCACCCGAAACCACAGCGCTCTCGGTATGAGTGTGTGTATGTGTGCGTGTGCGTGTGAAAGCAAAGGAAGTGGATGATGAGCACAAGCTTCAGTTCTTTCTCACACTTGATCATCTTGTCGGGTTTTGAGGTTCACACACGCGCGCGCGCGCGCCCACACACACACACACACACACACACAGCTCTCTGTCCTCCATTTCATCTCATTATGAATAAAACAATAAAGTGCACTTCACACATCACACAAGGACTCTAATGCACATTTTCAGTGATGCTTTTATTCTCATTATTAGCGCAGCAATTTATTAAAGACAGGGACAGATGTTCATGTAATTAATGCAGCCTAATTAGACTAATTAGTTTGCCTGTGAGTTAATTAGTCAAGGTGACATGAGCTTTACACTGGGGACCTTTTTTTATTAAATTTCATATTATTCTAAAACACTGTAGCATATAATGATACAGCAAGCTTTACAGTATCAGACAAACGGAATATATAACGTTATACCGGAATCTTTTCTTTATTCAATCTAAAATAAGCTGTTTTTAAACGCGAACCCTACACACGGAGGGAAAGGTCACTGCTGCTAATGAATTGTCTCTTATGCTACCATAATGGGAAAGTCTTTTTTATATTTAGTGTCTATCCATGACAATGAAACATGAAAAAAGTAAAGCTAGATATATAGGAATCATATCTTTATTTATTTTCCTGACTAGTCATCACTCGTCAGTACCATATACACTTGACACACTGAACATACAGTAGGGAAAAGAAAGTGGAGTTGAAATTCTTGATATTAATCACATGCCAGACGAGCTCGGGGCGGGTGCGGAGTGTGAGATTGTCTGCTCACGTTTTGCTCAGGTGCATCATTTCATTCTTAATCTTTCATCAAAATTGTTGGAGTTAGGTTTTTAAATAATATCACTTTTAATATAAGATGCATCCAGAAATACAATCTAGAAATAGAAGAGACATGAGCCTAATTAGTTCAGTAACCTTCCAGCTCTCAGTTAATTACGGCTCACATTTTTTTTTTTTACTTTAACTAAAATAGCACGCGTTAATTTTATCCAAAAAGCAGAAGCGAAATTCCCTTCACCATTAGATAATGCTCCTATTTGATTTGGATGTATTTATTCATTAATGCTGTTTTTACATTATTATGGGAGTCATTTGATCGCGTGCTCCTGAGCAGATATTCAGCTGTATATTAACGCTTAACGCTTCACACCTGGGAATTAAACCAAACCTAAAGACTCGACACACACACACACACACACACACACACATCTACCCTTCATGGAGCCTAATTATAGCGCGCGCTCTGCGGCTCTGCTCGTTTCCGGTATCTGCTGTTGCTACGCGCGCGCCTCTGTGCCCGGAAACGCGCCGTCCAATCAGCGTCTTCCAGCTCGGAGCGCGCGCTGGACCGAGACGGCCAATCAAGGCTTTGCTTTAATCTTACGTCACACTTTAAACTTTATTTACTTATAAATAAGACAGGACACGACATTTCATTGTCATATCTGGCCCAATTAATGTGAGAATTAAACAACAACAACAACAACAACAACAATAATAATAATAATAATAATAATAATAATAATAATAATAATAATTTGTATTCAACAAATCCATTTATTTTTCCAAGTGGTGCTAAAAAACTGAATTTATGCCAATAGTTTTATTTAATTTGATGATTTATACGTTTATGTTAATATTTTCAGTGTTGAGTCACATGTCATCTTTGACAAGCAACGTCTAACAGTAGCTAAATAGATATTTGGATATTCTTGAATCTGTTTCTTAGTTATTTCTTCGAAATTTGGGTTAATAATAATAATAATAAGAAAAAGATGAATAAAAACTTTCCACCTTCCCAACAGTGTTTGACTGATGGTACATATAGTTAGTAACCTAGCAACCAGTGCAAGGATCTATCCAGTGAGGAAACTTCAAAGCTTCAAATAATAATATAATAATATATAATAATAATAATAATAATAATAATAATTTGTATTGTATTATTAATTATTATTATTATCGGTGCTGATATCTGTTAGCTGACTTTATATTAAATAATTATACTTATATTACACAGCCAAAATAATAATTAAATAAGCATTACAGAGCTTTATCACTTTTAGGTCTTCTTGTGCTTTAACACTGGGATAAAATGAGCCTCAGTGAAGCTTTAACTTGTTATATATTACATTCCTTTCCTTGAAATTACTTTAATGGCATACCTTTACTGGCTTACTCCAGTTAAGTGGATCGACGTGGATCTGTAGGGATCTGAACACACTCTGTGTATCATTACTTATTATGGAGCTAAACAATCCGTGCAAAGCTAATTTAGTTACGTGTTGTGTCATTAAAAAGGGTCCCTAAACCCGATCAACCCTTTATAACCCATGCAATAGTTTAGGGAACAAATCGTATATATATATATATATATATATATATATATATATATATATATATATATATATATATATAGGTTAGTTTAAAATCTATATATTAAAAACAGCATCAAGAAAAGTTTTTTTTTAATTCACAATCACTAGTAGGCCCACCATCGCATTAACGGCTGTCGTTACTGACCTCCATTCAACATCTTACTTGATATTAATATTAACATTAACATAAAAATACTTGTATGTTATCATAGCATAGGGTTATAATAATAATAATAATAATAATAATAATAATAATAATAATAATAATAATAACGCATTGTTTGATGTTTCACATTACACACTCTAAATTTAATTTGCTGTTCTCCCGAGTCGCTATATTCTCTTTCCACTTTATTGACGCTATAACGCGCCTTCTTAACTTTTAGTTTAATTGAAATCTGTAGTCACATGACTTATTTTTCGACGCGTACGACTGAGTGACTCTGAGTGACTTGGTGAGTCGCTGTTATTAATATTAGTTATAATATTATATCATGATATTAATAGTTGCATTTCTGCGACATTTACTAGTTAGTTGCTCAAAATCAAAGCTGGAGCTGCGTCCTGGGAAACGTATCCTAATATATATATATAGTGTGTATATATATATATATATATATATATATATATATATATATATATATATATATATATATTTTTTTTTTAAAGCCAATGAGACCAAATTGTTCTAGCTGTAATTAATTTATTTTTTTTAAAAAGATTTGAAAACTATTTAAAAAAAAAATTTTTTTTTCGGGTTTGGCATTTAAGCTCTTTACGCAAACGCACCTTGTACCGCACATTAATACATTACAGATCCGAGGTCACTATGAGGCATCACACATACTGTACTCTGTTAGTTTCATACACAGCTTTAGGCCTAAAACATGTTTGAATGAATTAATTAAGTTGAAACGATCTATCATGATTTGTGCTGAATAGAGAGCTGATCATTAACTGACTAACAGGACAATCTCTAATACACAGAAATGGATCACAGTGTATCAGGAAAAATATATTATTCATGTATTTCATGTTTTCTTATTTTGTAAGGTAAAGCAAACTACAGCACTAACTAAGGTAAATACAGCACTACAGCAACCTGAGATAAACCAGTTCTCATTATCTGTGTCTAATCTAAGACGAAATAAACATGAAAGGTACTCAAAAATAAAAACATATCTGTCTTGCTAAATAACTTTAGAATAAACGGTTTCCCAAACATAATGCTGGTTCTTCGTGCATCACTGAGATGAATCTTTACATGATGTGGAAAATTTAAATAAAAAATAAAAAAATGACCCACTTATTGAGACACTGAGGTATATATATATATATAAAGTTCTTGTACCTATATTTTAATTCTAGCACTTTTATTGTTAATTCTAACACAAAAATTTTCATTCTAGCACCTTTGATTTTAATTCTAGCACCCATATTTTTAATAAGGCAGCTTAATCATTAATTCTAGCACTTTCATTTTTAATTCTAGCACCTTTATTTTCAACTGTAGGACGCATATTTTTAATTCTATCACATATATTTTTCATTCTAGAATTTCTGAGCATGTAGATTGTGATGTGGATGTGTTCTGGGAAGATTATTGTAACTATAGGAAAAGAAAACGTTTGCTTAATCATTGGATTGTATTTGATTTGCATTTATTAATAAGTGATACATAAGAGTACATATAAACCTTTAATCTGCACTTATTCTCCTTTTTCTTTGCGCAGGAACCTCTGGGCGCGTAGCAACAGCAGAACCAATGAATCGCCTTTAAAAAAATTTCCGCCTGATGACGTCTCTCTCTCTCTCTCTCTCCGTGTGTGTGTGTGTGTGTGTGTGTGTGTGTGTGTGGCCGACTATTATGGGCTGCCCGGAATTCTGAAAGCGTCGCGACTAGCTGTTCGATCTGAGAGTCGACTCTGAGTCGTTTGTGTGAACCGATTCCGTATTCTGCACGGTCGTTTAAATAACAGGAATGTTCAAAAACATTGAGTTTCCAAACAACATGTAAATCTGAATTCTGGCCCCTGAAGTAAGCTTTTCTTTCCCTGAGAGCATTTTAAGCCACTTTATATTTGCTGAATAAAGCAGGTGATTATGAACATTTAAAATGGTTAGAACTAAATTTAAACATTTATTTGTCACGTGCACAACCATACACAGTATGATATGTAATAAAACGCTTATACGACTGTTTGTGACCAAAAATGCAATAAGAAGCTAGGAAGGGGCAAATTGTACTAGAAAAAAAAACATCAAATATAAAATATACACATATACAAATATACAGTTACAATAAAAAGTATATCAATTTGTAAAAAGTATCAAATGTATAAATGATATGGGAAAGATATGGCATATAGGTATGACACCAGCAGGAACCAAATGAGATGATGTGTGTGACAGCAGTGTCAAGTTAATCCTCGTTCATGTGTAAATAAGAACCAGTACCAGTATAATTTATAAATGTTAAAATGTAAAATCACGGGACCAGTCACCACTCAAGACTCCGGATTTGTTTCTAGATCTGTTTGGATGTTTTGATTGTTTTCCAGCTCGTGTTTTTAAGGTTCACAGATTTGCAGGTCAAAGTTTCCCCCAGACAATCTAAACAAATTCCTTTTCCTATCTTCTCAGGTCCTCTTTTGTTCTACTGTATTGGCTTATTTGCTAAACAAATGTTAGGTTTGTGCTGCGCTGTGGTGCGGTGTCACCTCGTAGCTCGGATAACTCGGGTTCAATCCTGAGCTTGGGTTTTTGTCTTGAGTTTCTTGTGTTTGTCTGGGTTTCCTCTGGGTTCTCCGGTTTCCTCTGACCTCCTAAAGTAACGTTCCTGAAGTATCTTCTATGTGAAATCAGCCTGTGAATCCATGAGAAGAAAACAAAAAGTAAAAGCTAGCGAGTAACCAGCAGTTTTTTTACCCTGATGAACTTGACATTACATAAGCAAATTCCTTTTTCTTGCCATGTAAGTTTTTTGCTATTTTGCCAAACAAATGTCTGTTTGCATTCATTCTGGCTTGTCCTTTCTGACGCTTTTACGACATTGTTTTAGTGTAATTCATCCATTCAGCTTCAGTAAACACTTTATCCTGGTTTTGCGTATCCTGGGAACACCGTGCGTGCAGCTGGAATGCACATTGAATGGGTGCACAGACTCATTCACACCTAGAGGCTGTTTAGTGTTTCTGCTTCACTTACAGAAAGGTCAGAGGAAACCAGAGACCCGGAAGAAAGCCAAGACAGGGGAAGATGCACACAGAAACAGTAACCGAAGCTGGACTGTGAAAATTATTTTACATTTAAAATAGATCACACATTCTGCTCCTGGTCCTCCAGGGTCCTCAAAGTGCCAGGATTGGGGACACTAAGTTAACTCTGGTCTGGTTGAGTGTGCCAATGAGTGTGTGCACTATGACATACTCGAGGATGATCCCATACTGAGTGTATTCCTCCTTCACACCCATAGTTCCCAGGATCCATGGCTTATATAAAGCATTTAACAATGAGCGAATTGATCAATTTTATTATCCTGTGTTGGGTATCCTGTGAGTTATGCCAAACCACTTCAGTGCTCATACACACCCAATATAGTTTGTGACTGACTCTCACACACTCAGTCACAAACTACAAGCAATTTGGAAACTGTTTTCTGCCCTGGCACCTCGGTGTTGAGATGAACTTCCTCTGGATGTACAGCTGAGTTATTAGCAATCTTCAAGCAACAACTAAAGACCTATCTGCTTCTTAGGTCCAGTGGTACCTCGGCATATGAAGTCTACAAATTTTTTTTTCTTTTAATTTTTTTTTTTTTACAATATTTAGTGAAGACACAGCAACATGGGTCCCCAAAATGTTGACAGTAGCAAGGAGAAAAGGGAGTCGCTTTCAGTTCGGTTTGCCGAGAGGAATCATAAATTAAGGTTAAGTGAGGTTTAATGTCTATTTATTTAATATTTTACTTAATTTACATGTCTTTCCTAAAAAAAAAACATCATTATGTAGGAAATTGTTAATATTGGTAATATTTTTGGGTGGCTGGGATTATCTGCATTTTACATTATTTCCCAGGAGACAACGCGTTTCACAATACGAAATTTCACCCTAATGGCACCATGGTCACTTTCTTCCTTCATTTCATCCTATTGTTTAGTGCTATTTCAACTAGCTGGTGCACCTTAGCTACTGTTCTGTTCCTGCGTGTACTGTATATACAATCATCATGTGTACATAGAAATAGTATATTTATATTATTTGACACATTTTTTTAAACCAATTTTCATTAATGCACCTTAAATTGTCAACAGTGTATCTCTTTTTTTGCTTTTGTTTTTGCCTTTACCTTTTCCTCACTGCACTTTTTACTTGTTGTTTACTTATTGTATAATACATGAACTGGCTGTGGTAATGATATAATTTCTCTTTGAGCTCGCCTCTGGAACAGATTAAGTTCATATGCAGAGTTACAGGTACCACTGTGTTTGGGTTAATCAAAAAATAAAAATAAAAAAAACCTTTCCAACAGTGTTTGACTGATGGTAACCGAGTAACCAGTGCAATGATTTATTCCGATGACGGAAACTTCAAGGCACTGAGAGATGAGAGAGTCTGCAGAGTCTAAATGTGAATTTAGCTGCATGTCTTCGGACTGTGGGAGGAAACTCACCACAGGGAGAACATGCAAACTCCACACACCCACACACACACACACACACACACACACACACGCGCGCGCGCGCGGACCGAATCCGGGATTCAAACCCCAACCCTGTTGTTGTGAGCCAACACTCATAAAATCAATCTAATCTGAGCTCATCCTTTCACACTGTCTGCGCAAACGTGCAAAATGTCTCCAAAGCTTCGGAGCCGCCTCTCGGCTCGTAATGCCTAGGTTCGGAGAATCGACTCTTTTTGGCATCGGGTCGCTCCGAGAGAGAGAGAGAGAGAGAGAGAGGAGCAGACAGCTCGCCTGGCGCGGCTAAAGCTAACGGAGGAAGAAAACATGGAGCTGTCTGCTGTGGGAGAGAGAGTGTTCGCCGCCGAGTCCATCATCAAGCGGCGGATCCGGAGAGTGCGTGGCGCTTTTCCCGCTACTGTGTGACGTGGTTTGACGACCGTTTCCATAATGCATGCGTGTGTGAGCGTGTGTGAGCGTGTTCGTGGCGTTCGAGCCTGCATTAACGCCGAGCCCGACACCGCTGCTGCTGCTGCTGCTGCTGCTGGTGGTGTTGGTGATGGTGCTGGTGATGGTGGTGGTGGTGTTGGTGGTGCTGCTGGTGTTGGTGGTGGTGCTGGTGGTGCTGCAGGCTCGGAGATAAGCAAAAAAATAAATGTGTTTCTTTTTTCTTGCATGTGTGATGTGATGGCGCAGGGTCGGATGGAGTATCTGGTGAAGTGGAAAGGCTGGTCACAGAAGTGAGTATTACACCGATCTCTGTGCGCGTCTTTTTTTTTATTTTACATGATGCGTTAATAACGTGTAAGACGCAGACGATGGCTGGCTGTCAAACCAGAACCAGCGCACATGCATGCCATGAAAACGCGCGCGCGCGCACACACACGCACACACACGCACGCACACGCACGCACACACATGCACACACATGCATGCTGCAGCGGGGTAATTAAAACAGCACGTGCTCGTGTTCCTGACAGGTACAGCACCTGGGAACCAGAGGAAAACATTCTGGACTCTCGGCTTTTTGCAGCTTTCGAGGAACGGTAAACAAACTCATCATCACATTACAGATGATGTATCAGTTTCATCCAGTGGTTCCACTTCACTTGTCCTCAAATAAGAATTTATTATTATGATTATGATTATTATGATTATTATTTTAATTTTTCTGGTCTGGTCCAGGGAGCGGGAAAGGGAACTGTTTGGACCTAAGAAGAGAGGACCCAAACTCAAGACCTTCCTGATGAAGGTACAGGAACCGAGAATGAAGACAGAGGGTCCACACGTGACCATTCTTTATCTTCACTGATCTGATGTAGCTGTAGAGTTAAGTGTAAAGAAATCACGAAGGCATAAAAATAAAAATAAAGCAACAATAAAAAGTACAGAGAAGAGGAACCGGTAGTGGTTTCTGGAGAAGATCATTTAAAAAAAAAAAAAAAAAAAGCTCTTGGTTTCACAGTGAGCTGTAATCTCTCCATCATGAATATCAACACTGCATAAAAGATTCGCTTTGCTTTCATTGTTCTTGATAGTTTTTACCTTTGAATCCTTTACATATACACAAAAGGTACAGTTTTTGTTCTGAAAGTGTGAGAAATCTTTCTTCACTATATACAGACAATCAACAGTGCATATATTTTCACTCCAAGCTTCCAGGTGTGATTGTGAGCCAAGATTTCTACAAAGGTTCTAACTGGATCCTAAAATTGAGGCATGCGAATAGTTCCCCCTAAGGAAAAGTACCTTTATTTGGTACCTTTATTTCTGAGAGTGATGGTTATTGTTTCCCTAAATAGACTTTTGATCTTTGAGCATCTTCTTAATTATAATTCTGTATTATTTTCCTGTCATAAGTGTTTCTTTGTGATAAAAAAAAAAAAATTCTCCATTATGTATGACCCCCCCCCCCCAAGAAAAATATGCTAAATTGTACTGTACCTTTGCTTGCCAAGAAAACAGCATGTAGTGTATCTTTATTGTTTCTGAAAATGACTAAATCTACAGTTTCCAGTAAAATCTATTAAAGGCACAAATAATAATGGTACCACCTGAGAGAGTGAGATCACCTTAGAGATCCTTTCTATGGGTATAAGATATATATGTTTAATATTTATAATATTGTCACACATCTTCTTGTTTTAAGATGTTTGTCCTGTTTGTAAACCAGTATTCATCTTCATGCAGGCTCAGGCCAAAGCCAAAGCGAGATCCTATGAGTTCCGCGGGGAATCTTCACGCAGCATCCGCATCAACTACCCGAACCCTGAGCCTCTGGTGACGCCGAGGGCCAGAGAGGGGCTCCGCAGCGTCGTCCCGACCATCTTCCCCCCCAGCACTGTGAACCGGGGAGAAAGTGTCCGACCCACCCATCAGGAACTTTCCCGAGATCATCGTCCTCATCTGTCACCCAGGGCCGAATCAGACAGGATGGGCCACATCCCGAAAAAACGGGGTCGCAAGCCCAAACTGTTCAGAGAGGGCTACTCAAGTGTCCTGCACTCAGAAAAGAGCAAGATGGACGAGTCCATGTCTGGCATCCCATCGAAAATGGCTCGTCTCGAACTGGGCGAGGACGACGAGGACACTCTGAGCACGAGGTGTCAAACGCGACAGAACCCACTCCTTATTCCTCGTCGGATGATGGAATGGACCAAAACAAGTGACGACTGCAGGACTCGAGAGCTCACCACCAGTCCTTTCCACCGCAAGCACCTTAAACACCTCAGACATCATGGAGCTTTCAAACACAGTAACATGGCAGCCATTAAGCGCCCACATCAACATCATCATCACCATCATCATCATCATCATCATCATCATCCTCAGCATCCTAATCATCAGCATCGTCATTATCATCAGCATCACCAGCCTTCACTCATCGCCAAGATCCCCATGGCACGGATCCTCGGAGAACCAGAGGAAGAAGAGGAGCAGGAGGAGGATGAGGACAAGTGGAGACCCTGCCTCGGCAACGTTGAGAAGGTCACAATCACGGACGTGACGACAAACTTTTTAACTGTCACCATCAAAGAGAGCAACACGGACGAAGGCTTCTTTAAAGACAAGAGATGATCATGTTCCTGTCACACATGTTCTGATCATCATTTCTACAGTTATACTGCAATATTCCACATGAGAAATTGATCATCAAGAGAACAAGGAGAATTACTAAGGAACTCTGTTCTCCAGAACTTCAGAAGATCAGCCTTGCTCTGACTGAGGAATATTTTCCTAGTAATGTACTATCATTTGCAAATACTAATAATATTTGTAATAATATTGTGAACAGTGATAATGTTATTGCAACGAACATTTAAAATAAAGTTAGTAGCTTATTTTAGGCTGACGTGGTAAAAGAACCGGTTTGGATTCCTTGAAAAACCCAGAAAGCCTACCAGATGTTTCTCGTTGGTTTCTCAGTGAACTGGAGAATTCCCAACACAGTGTGTTTTCGCTTTTGTTTTTCTTTAGGAAACCAAAAATGGTTCTTATTCACTCTAAAATGTCTGCTACCTTTTTGCTTTTTTAAAGCCTGTAGTCACAAGCACTACGTATTTGTTCCTGCTCCGTTCTACTCACCATGTGCTGTGTATGAAAATATCAAGATATGAACATTCTACTCCATTTTATGTGTTAAACACTGAACCGTGATGGCGGACATGACCGAGGAGACATTTGCATGCACTATATGTTCAGCTCTGAGCTGAACCCATGTCTGGGAATGTAGATGTGTGTATGTTGGCTCCTGGAGTCATTTTCTTGTAAGAAAACAAAAAACTAAACTTTTTTTTTTTTAATCACAAATCATATACTAAACTAAATATATATATAACACTATCCATGTGTGTGTTTGGTGTCTTGGAAATTAATGAACAGTGAGTTGTGTTATTTTTTTTAATGATTTCAAATTTTATTTTAATTTATTTAAGTTAATATTTTATAGGCCATTACCCACTATGTATAGGTATGTTCCTCCTAAACTCTTCTTTGTGTTTACTCATTATTATTTTTTTCCTTTTGTGTGGTAACATCCAACATCCAAGGCCATCCATAAACATTTTTAAATATTAGGTGAAAAACAAAGATAATTTTATTAAACGTTTGGTTATACGTTAAGAGGTTTTTTTTTTTTGCGCAAATGATCAAAGTTTGTTCAAGTTACACAATCACATGTTTTAAATGATTAGCTAGCAGATGTCTGTCAAATATATATATATATAGAGAGAGAGAGAGAGAGAGAGAGAGAGAGAGAGAGAGAAAGAGAGAGAGAGAGAGAATCTCACGTTTAACTGTTTGCGAAAGTAAGAACCGTATTATGCGCAAAATGATATTTTAGTTTATATTTTCACGAACACTCCCGGGTGTACAAGGAGAACAAGACCAACACTGATGTAATGTTATGTAGCTAATGATTTATTGAAATTTATTTATTTGTTTATTTATTTATTCATTTATTTCTTATTTAATATTTTTGCGGTGAGCAGGCCTTCTAAATGCGCATGTTTTTTATTATTAATGCGCATCATTTTTAAACATAATAATTCATAAACATGCAGATGGAAAACGATAATTAATCTTTTAATAAATAATCCTTTACTTTTAACTCCTGAACATTTCTATACAAAATTCAAAGTATATATATTCATATTTTCTTTTAACATTTTTGCCACTGCTTTTTTTTTTTTGTAATCAACTTCTCTCCACTGTCTCTCATTGCATTATTTGTTTTAATAAGTTACTGCCTACATCTTTTAGTTTTCTTTTATTGATTCTTATTTTTGTTTCAGGTGGGAAACTGGAAAAGCAAATAAACCGGGTGAAAAGCCAAACCGCTTCCGTGAGAACGACCGGGAATAAAAATCAGACAGAGCGCGATGCAGAGGTTACACTCGACCCAGAAGACACGCTGCATTTCATTATTATAAATGAATAAAATATATAAGATTTTCAGTCGATGTGTCAGCAGGCTACACCAAAATCCTCACACTGAGCTCATGTTAAAGAGGAAATCATTAAGTGGAATGGATTATTAGACATTATTCGGCTTGTGGGCATTTAAAAAAAACAAAAAAAACAATGAGCACTTATTAGAGGAATGTAAGAGGAAATATGAAATAATGGGGAATAAATAATAATAATAATAATGTGGTTTAAAAGACAGAAAATAAAAATTACATGAAAAAACGAAAACACGTCACTTGAGACGACTAGACAACCTCCTGAGTTTTTGTTTTTGTTTCTTTTTTGCTCGAGAGTGTGAATGTGAATGTTTTATATATAAAGCTGCATAAGTCACAAGCAAGTGAATATCTCTGTAAGTAATTAGTCTGATGGAAAAAAAAAAAAACACGATAAAAATGCAAAGTAATGTTTATTATAGACAGGATAAGCCGAAAAAGCTTGAACATTTCTAAATGCAGCGGGGAGAAGCCTCGTGTTTAGACAGAATCCTGAATCAGGCCTGCACGAGATTTTAATAAAGAAATATATGTTTTTTTTTTTATTGTTTGATTATTTGATGCTATAGACGCTTAAAACACTTTTCCTTCGCAAGTCTCCTCCGATTTACTCTCTCCACATTGTCCTGGCTCAGTGTCTTCATCTTTGTCATCATCTTCATTACCATTTTCATCCTGCTGAGAAAAATGGGCATCAATCAGCCTTAAAATCAGTCGAAGTATTAAAACATAACAGGAATATTTTTCCAGAGTAAAATGATAATAGTAGTTTAACTAAAGAAAAGTCTGATAGCTCAGAAAAAATCCCCATACAGCACGATTTCCTCATATGGAGGAGAATGTTGTAAGGACTTGGTGACCTGTGACAGCGGGGAAAGGGTGTAGAAACTTATGAAAACAATAATCAAGACGATTCTCATAATAAACGCGATGTGTAAAACATTTAGTCCTGAACGCCGTTTAGGAAATGGGCGCCTTAGTGTTCGGGGCAACGATAGGGGGCAGCAGTGAGGCGGGAATGACAGATTGCTGTGTTTATTTGGATTTTGTAAGTAATTATGTTGATTATAACTTAATTTGAACAGATCTTATATCGTGCTTCGGTGCTTCTATTGACTGTTAAGTTGATCGTCTTTTTATTCCCATGATCTGCTTCTAATTTTTCTGACACACTTACCTGAGATTAACCCTAATTAACCCACATCTACTCTTCATGATGTCCTTTCTTCCCTCCGGAGGGTGTGATTGAAAAAAATGAAGAAATGCCTGAATTTATTTTATGGATTTGCCATTATTAAAACAAAATCACTCAACACAAGTCTGAAATTAAGAGTGTGAAAAGTGAATGTGAAAAATTATTAAAATATATTAAATAAGATGTTTAGAATAGTTAAATTATACATATTTGATTATAAATACACAGTTCATGTACAGTAAGTACATTTTAACTAACTTTAATTAGATCACACATCTAAAAAAAAAATAAAATAAATACTTAATTATTCGTGGAAATTCCTTAGTCATGGACGTAGTAACAAATGTCACTGTCCCTAGTTGATGGTGAACACACCCCTTTGTGTGATGTGTAATGAATTTTATCACATGACTTGTAACAGGGGTTTGTAGTGAAGAATTCACTGCAGGTTACCTGAATCCACCTTAAAAGCTTCAAAGTTAAATTGGGTTTTCCAATCATTCAAATATAATTAATAGTATTCAAACCATATATTATAGCATTTTATAAACTTTTTTTGCACAATTTTTGATATATTACAAAAACGGGGAATGGCTAACCTGATATAATTTGCAGCAATAACATTTCCAATCATTTTAAATAATAAAACTTATAAAACTAATAAAACTTTTCAAATTCAAAGTTTTTATATATCTTTAAATGTATAAATCCAAACAATTGTTTTGTGTCCTATTTGCATGGGACTGTTTTTTAAATAATTATTTTACTGTATAGGCTTTAGAGTTCTTATCCCAGGCTAATATAGTGTAGAATGTTACAGTATCTCAAAAATAACGCCACGTGATTTTCACACTTCTGTCCTGAGCCTAAAAGAAATCTGTGTTAAACCTCTAGAACTCTCACACAACGTACAACTGTTCATGTTTTAATTGGACATTTATCATTGTAAAATTCCTTCTTGAAGTCGAATTCCAGATCTCCCACGCGAGGAGTTCCACGGCTCGTCTGATTCTTTAATCGTCTCAATCCTGATGTCAGTCTGAATTCTACAACTCTCTGTTCAAATTGTGGAAACCTCCAGGAAATATTACGTATAATGTTAACCCTACAACTTGGTCCAACATGGACGCTTTAAGGACGTGGACTTTATTTAATAAGAGGCTGTATTCGACAGGAGAAGCTGAAATCATGCTTAAAAGATTTTCTTTTATTTTCGCAGGCAGGAACTAAAGTTGTGACCCGGGGAACTGCAGAAACAGCTTGACCTTGGGGACACCTTCAGACGACTGCTTGGATTTGTTACATCTTCAAAGTGTCATATACCTAACTTTTAAGAAAATCTTCGCTGAAGAGTCAAGTGTGAACACAGAACATGAACAATTAACGGTTGCTTTGTTGCTAATGTAAACGCAGTCCTGAGATCAGGTTAAAGTTTCATGTTGTTCCTGTTGTTGTGTATGTGTTGTACATGTTTGTGCACCTGCTTGCCGATCTCAGATGGTTAGACAGGGTAACCATAGTTACTGTTACAGCGAGGAGCGCAATGAGGATTCAGCCAGTTTTCAAGATTAGTCTCACGAGCTTGAAGCTCCAACTGCTGCATATACAGTAGGTGTTCCTACACACACAGTGAGAGAGAGAGAGTAGAAAAAAGGTATATGAATTTAAATGTATTCTACACAAAATATGACATCCGGTCGACTATTTCATTCACAGCAATACTTTGTTATTATGGAATAAATGAATATGAGATTTGAAGTAATTATGGTAAATAAAGTGTCTCACAGTGCTAAGGAGTGTTTATGTCACTGTGTGTGTAGCGTGTAACTCAACTCTCATACCCTCATCGGCTCATCGGGATAACCCGGCTTCTGCCTCTTACTGCGGAGAAGCTGCTTGGCGAAGCTTTCCTTCACCACAGGATTTGCACCTGTACGAACCGAAGAATGTCAATAACCTGTGTTAAATCTAATGACTGTTACATTTATACAGGATAATAACGCATCATCACTGACACCACAATGTGGTACTCGTTTCATCCACTAGGTGGCATCGCACAGCTAAATCGAGCCATTAATTTAAAGGGGGTGAAAACAGTTCGCCATGCTCCCATTTTACTTGAGAGTAACTCTTACACTGTGATAAGCCCCGCCTCCTGTCCTTCCAGTAACAGCAAGTCTAGTGTTTCTAGCTACAAGCGCTTGCGTAGAGAAGCTGAGTCACCAGGGGGCGCTGTAAGGGCTTATGAGTTTCAGATCTCAGCTGTCATGTGATTTAAGGCCTGCAAGTGTTCAGAAACTGCCTTGATCAGATAATTTGCAGTTTAGAGTAACATTTAAAACATTTGGAAATTTTTGGAAAATTTGGAGCGTTATATTCATTTTGCTAAGAAGAAACTATTATTAATTTTTAAAAGAATGAATAATTAATTAGTAAGAGCAGCTATGGAGTTATTACATCAAAGAAATGAGATCATTACTTGTTGTTAAGAAGTTAACAGGTTAAGAAGCTAATGTTAGCTGGTATTTATACAACTAGCCTCCTATAGACATCCTTTGATAAACTCATAAATAAACTCAACTCAGCTATCTGTGTGTGTGTGTGTGTGTGTGTGTGTGTGTGTGGATATAACGTTAAGACAGTCATGTTTAAATAGTCCTGTTAGCAATGTACACTAACAGATTCATTTCATTATTAGCATGTAATAATATTTTTCTACCAGTGGGGGGAGATATTTCCAAATTGTCAGGTTAACAGAATTAATTCTGCCAATTTCTGGAATTATGTGAAGCAAAAATAGATCTAGAGAGATTTTTTTAACAGATTCTTTTCTTCAATTTCAAAATCAGTTTGTTGTGTAAAACAGTTGCTCAGATGTGTTTGGATAAAATCAATCAAATCAAGTCTATTTAAATTTATTTATAGCTGAGTATAAATAGAATGTAAATTTATTTCAGACTCCCCCATATCTCCCTCTTTCCTCTCCCTTTCTCTTCCTCTCCCTCTCTCTGAACACAAAGTGCTCATTCATCCCTTCTCGTCCCCTGGGAGCCCCTCGCGACCCTCCGCTCGAACCCGGAGGCTCCATACGGGCAAAACAGCCACGTAGCAAATACTTCACACCTTCGCTTTACCTACACACACACACACACACACACACACACACACACCACATTCTGTATCCTATTCTCAGATTTATACCTATATAAATGTATTTCAATAAACAGAATAATTATCTGCACTGTTGCCATCCTCTCTGTGAGATTCCAGTGTATCAGTACATTATATTCATTCTGTTATCAAGAACTATCATCAGAATAAAATGTAATAAATAAATCTAAGAAACAAAGTATAAACATCCACGCAAGCGTCCTTATATAAGAATATTTGTATAAGAATTAAATATTATTGAAATGTTATTACATAAAAAATAAATGAATAAACTGGATTTCAGAAACTATATACTATTAGAATTATTTTTATGTGTAAATTACTGTATTTAAACACAGATTAGGAAGTTAAGGTTTAAATTTGCAATTAAGAGAATTTCTTTGTAACAAATAATTTGCATAAAAATGATCTTAAATACTATACAGTATTAAATACAGGGAGAAAAAATCCCAATGACTTTCAGTAAATTTTACTGCTTGTTTTTTTACGCTATTGCTTCTGACTTGATGGAAATCTGCATGCAATTTGCATTTTCTTTCTTCATATTCTTCAATTTGCATATAACTTTAAGTGTTTAATCAATCCACAAACCTGTGCAGAAGGTCAGTAAGACCAGGCAGAGGAGAAAAGCCAGCGTCTTCATGGTCTCAGCTCCTGTTTCTGCACTGCTCACAAACCTTTTTTCATTTTCCTTTTTTTTTAGGGGAGGAAACCAGATGTGCAGCAACATCACAGTCGAATATTATGACATCTACATATTATGTTGAGTTCTGGATTGTGATTGGCCAGAAGGTGTTGATTCATTTTCTGTAAGAGCAGCTTCTGTGATAATAATCTAGTGAGACGTGAATTGTTTCTATAGCAACATCTAATTCACAGGTTTTAAAAAATGTGTGTGTGGTAAAGTTTTCTGTAAGGGAGAATGTGTTCATGGGAGGTGTATGGAAGGAGTCTCCAGTGTCATAATAATAATAATAATAATAATAATAATAATAATAATAATAATAATAATACTGTTATTACAGGTATTTGACTCCAAAATGAACGAAATGACTCCACCACACAACCCTGTGTGTGATTATTTTCCTGAAACAACACCACACACACGAGTTTCTACTAATAGATTACATCACTTGTTAGTAATTAATATTTTTTTCAGCTTGTGTATGATCTGCTATAATTAATCAGCTCTAGATCAATTAAGATACAGACATTAGAGTCAGGCGTCATGCCACTGTGGTGATGAAACAGAAAAATAACATTTAGCTAATCAGGAATTTGGTTTATTGAGTCTGAAAATAACTGAAGGTTGTTATGCTAATGAACCCAAATGCTATTGTTAGCTCTGTCACAACAAGATGAAGTCATCATCTCCCAAGGTTTATAATACCTGCTACATTCATGAGTTTATTAATTAATAGTCTATTTTTTTTAAACATCTTAAAGCAAGAAGGGAAATTATTTAACAACACAAACAAGATTTACACAGATAACATTTTGGCCAAACATTTTTCAATTAAGTGAATAGGTAACAAAATAAAATAGTAACACTTGCATGAGTTTCACGGTTTCAATATTACCTTGATTTAATTATGCTTTATTTAATTAATTTAAATTATATAATCTGTGCTTCTGACAAATAAATAACAATTGTATTTAACAAAATATTTACCTTCTATTTAAAATTTGCATTTTATTTATATTAGTATAAAAATTTAATCAAGCTTGCGTTTGTGGCATGTCTTTTTGAAATTTGTCCACTAGGGGGCAGATGTATCACACTCAAATCCCATAAACATACAAAACATGCATACACTACTGTATATATACTGTACACGAACATCTATCTCTCTAACTGAATATTTGTGATTTTGAGTGAGGTGTATAATGTGTGTGTGTGTGTGTGTGTGTGTGTGTGTGTTATATTCTTACACACCCCATTAACCATTACTGATCATTTCTTTATGCAAATCATGTTGGTCGGATGAGGGTTCGACCTTCACCACTGTCTGGATGCCCTCACACACCTGTGACTTCACCTACTCACTCATCATCTATATGGCTTTAGCTTGTGTACAGGGTGACAGTGGGCCTGGAGCCTATCCCAGGGCATTTAGATCCTGAGTCAGAGTACACAGACACACACACATACACACACTAACACTATGAAGAATTTTGGAACGCCAGTTTGCCTAATCTGCATATTTTTGGACTGTGGGAGAAAACCAGAGTACCAGGAGGAACCCCAACAAGTACAGGGAGAACATGCAAAGTCCATGCACACACAGACCCCGAGGCGGGACTCAATCTCAGACCCTGGAGGTGCCAGGCGACAGCCAAATGGCAAAATCACCCCAAAGTCACCCCAGAGAACAGGAAAGAGTACTCCTGTCTATAATACGAGTGAAAATAATGGCTGTTTTATTGGCTGCACTGTTTGCAAAAGTATAAATAAATAAATAAATAAATAAATAAATAAATAAAGCCTGTCCTTCTGACCAATTAGGGTCAAGAATTCACCAACACTAATTTACATTACATGCATTAACCACCATGCCACTCCATTGACTTTAAACCTACAATAATAATAATAATAATAATAATAATAATACAATAAAGGAGAGGTTACTGTAGAAGCTGCGTCCGAGATGTCCAGTAATATAGAATCTGTTTGTTTGTTCTCACAGGTGACATCGCTTACAGGACAGTGCTCCAGAGATTTGCTCCAGAGGCCTTGATAAATTTAACACTCGATATATCGCAATAATTCAATATAATCGCTCATTACTTACACATACACACACACACACACACACACACACACACACACACACACATACACACACACATACACACACACACAAACAAAACCCAACAGGAATGTGTAGATGAATGTGTTATTGTGTGTAATTAGTTTTTTACTATTTAGACTTTATTTCAGCATGAATGAACTCGATATAATCGCTCATTATCTATCCACACAAACAATAAAAAAAAAAAACCTAAACTCTATATAAACGCGTTTGTTGTTATTGTATGTACAGTCATTTGTTTCTGCAATGTTTACATGCCTATGAACCCCGTGCTCGTGCACTACGTAGTGAACGTGGGTCGATTTGGGACACGCCCCCGCAGCCTGCGCCATGACTTCCGGTTCCTTGACTCGCTGTTGGAGGACGTGAGCTCGGCGCTCGCGGAAGTAATACCGTTACTAATATTATTATTACTTATGACAAGTTTTTTTTTTCTTTCTTTGAGGTATTTAAAAGAGTCCGGAGCCGTTTCCGGTTGGGGCGGGGCTTACGCAGGGGGAGGGGTCTTATATTTGTTGTTGTTTTGGAGACGCAAGCTAGCTGCTAATCTCCCTCGCTGCAGGTTTCTGGTCTCGCGCTGAGAGATGCCCGGGAGTGAGCGGGTGCCCTGGGTTCGTGCGCGCGGCGGTTTGAACGGTATGACGTCAGTTACCGTGGGCGCGCGCGGCCGCGTCACACGGTGTTGATCTGATCTGATCTGATCTGTTTGTTTCCGTTTGTGTTTACTGGTTTGGCTATGGATGATGAGGGCGGGTGGCCGGTGCTGCTGCTGTGGGCCGGTGTGGCGGTGCTGCTCCCGGTGCTGCTCCCGGTGCTCATCACGCTGTGGTGCGGCGCGCGGCGGTCGGAGCGCGCGGTGCGCCTGAAGGACCTTTCGCGCGCGAGCCGCCACCGCTGGCGCTACACGGACCTGTTCGGTAAGCCGACGTACTGCTGCGCGTGCGAGCTGCCCGTGCTCCACGGCGCCTTCTGCGACTGCTGCGGCGCGTGCGCGCACGAGGCTTGCGCGCGAGCCGTCGAGCGCGCGCTCGCCTGCAAGGAGATCGCCGCGCCGCCGTCTGCGCACGAGGAGGACGGGGGCTTCCGCCACCGCTGGGTGCGTGGGAACGTGCCGCTCGCGAGCTACTGCGCCGTGTGTGAGCAACAGTGCGGCACGCAGCCCAAACTCTGCGACTACAGGTGTGTGTGTGTGAGTGAGTGAGAGAGAGAGAGAGTGTTTGTGTGAGAGAGAGAGTGTTTGTGTGAGAGTGAGAGAGTGTTTGTGTGAGAGTGAGAGAGTGTTTGTGTGAGAGTGAGAGAGTGTTTGTGTGAGAGTGAGAGAGAGTGTGTGTGAGAGTGAGAGAGAGTGTGTGTGAGAGTGAGAGAGAGTGTGTGTGAGAGTGAGAGAGAGTGTGTGTGAGAGTGAGAGAGAGTGTGTGTGAGAGTGAGAGAGAGTGTGTGTGAGAGTGAGAGAGTGTGTGAGAGTGAGAGAGAGAGTGTGTGAGAGAGAGTGTGTGTGAGAGTGAGAGAGAGTGTGTGTGAGAGTGAGAGAGAGTGTGTGTGAGAGTGAGAGAGAGTGTGTGTGAGAGTGAGAGAGAGTGTGAGTGAGAGAGAGTGTGAGTGAGAGAGAGTGTGAGTGAGAGAGAGTGTGTGTGAGAGAGAGTGTGTGTGAGAGAGTGTGTGTGTGAGAGTGTGAGAGAGAGTGTGTGTGTGTGTGAGAGAGAGTGTGTGTGTGAGAGTGAGAGAGAGTGTGTGTGTGAGAGTGAGAGAGAGGGTGTGTGTGAGAGGGTGTGTGTGAGAGTGAGAGAGTGTGAGTGTGTGTGAGAGTGAGAGAGTGTGAGTGTGTGTGAGAGTGAGAGAGAGTGTGAGTGTGTGTGAGAGTGAGAGAGAGAGTGAGTGTGAGTGTGTGTGAGAGTGAGAGAGAGAGAGTGTGAGAGAGTGTGTGTGAGAGAGTGTGTGTGTGAGAGTGAGAGAGTGTGTGTGTGAGAGTGAGAGAGTGTGTGTGTGAGAGTGAGAGAGAATGTGTGTGTAAGAGAGTGTGTGTGTAAGAGAGTGTGTGTGCGAGAGAGAGAGTGCGTGTGTGCGAGAGAGAGAGTGCGTGTGTGCGTGAGAGAGAGTGCGTGTGTGCGTGAGAGAGAGTGCGTGTGTGCGTGAGAGAGAGTGTGCGAGAGTGTTCCTGACATAACTAAAATAAAAACATGAAAAGGGCATTAAATTAAAAATAATTGAAATTCTACATAGCTTCCTGTTCAGTACAGACTCTCCCTTCATAGTGTAACAAGCAATACTATGTTTGTGTGTGTGTGAAGGTGTGTGTGGTGTCAGAAGACGGTTCACGATGATTGCAAAACAGCTCTCGATGATGACGAGCTCTGCAATCTGGGCGAGTTCCGCTCCATCATAATTCCTCCCCCGTACCTGTATCAGCTGAACCTGCTGCGCCGCAGACACCCAGACGAGTACTGCAAGGTAAAGCCCCGCCCCCTGTTCAGACACAGTACATAAGAGAAAATCACAGATACATAATTTTACACTGGAACTGGTGTAAATAAGTACGGATCTCTACAAAGCTTTGTAACACTGACGGTTTCTGATGGTTTTCCCGCATCCATGTGCCATCTCATCTTTTCATCATCGAACTGTACATATGTTTTGGTGTGTGTGTGTGTGTGTGTGTGTGTGTGTGTTTAGCTTGCAGCAAAGTATGGAAGTGGGTGGAGCCCCCTGCTGGTGCTCGCTAACACGCGCAGTGGAAACAACATGGGCGAGGAGCTGCTCGGGGAGTTTCGAACCCTTCTCAACCCGGTGCAGGTATCTCAGTGACACAAACAGCTGTTTGACTTCTGTTTCCTGATTGGTCAGGAGGTGTTGAACATTCTGTAGCAGCAGCCATAAGAGCTGTGATGAGTGTTCAGTTCAGATTATTCACATGGACTTCTCATTGTGTGTCTGTGTGTCTGTGTGTCTGTGTGTCTGTGTGTGTCTGTGTGTGTGTGTGTGTGTGTGTGTGTGTGTGTTGCAGGTGTTTGACCTGTCTGAGATCGCTCCTGCTAAAGCCCTGCAGCTGTGCACTCTGCTGCCCCCTGGCTGTGTGCGTGTGTTGGTGTGCGGAGGAGACGGGACTGTGGGCTGGGTGCTGGACGCCATCGATGCCATGAAACAGAAGGTACATACATACACACACACACACACACACACACACACACACACACACACACAAATACATACACTCATGACATCATCAGGAATTGACGTTCAGTGCACAGATCCTAATGCTCACAGTATTCATTGTAGAACCATTTGATGGAAATCAAGTTAATTTAAGAATTCAAGTTACCACTTTTTTTTCCACAGGTAAATAATATAAATAATTGTGCCACTTTTTATAGCAGCGGTTCAACCTGTTGAGAAGGTGGACGCCTCATGAGAAGTGATAAAGATGGTAGAAAGAGTGTTTAATCATCATGGTGTTCTCTCTCTCTCTGTCTTTCTGTCTCGTCAGGGTCAGGATCAGTTTATCCCCCGCGTGACCATCCTCCCTCTCGGGACGGGGAACGACCTGTCCAACTCTCTGGGCTGGGGTTCGGGTTACGCGGGTGAGATTCCTATCGAGCAGGTGATCAGGAACGTCCTAGAAGCTGAATTGGTCAAGATGGACAGGTTAGTGTGTGCGCATGTGTGCGCGCGTGTGTGTGTGCGCACGTATGTGTTCCTTTAACAGGTTTGTCAATAAAAATTCCGCTTTTAAAGCACAGTTTTAATAAATATCATGCTGTGGAATCATGTATACTTCGCACAAATTAATGTTAATTAATGTTAATTAATGCATTTTCTGGATTTATATCCGTTTTCCTTTTTTAACATTCAAGTGTAACTTTCATAGACATGAAAAAATTTATATTAACAATTTAAGTCTAGTAGTAACTTAAATATAGTAGTATACTATGGTCATTGATCATTACTAGATTACTTGATGTTAACAATTTTAACAGATTAAAAATGTATTAACCCTTAATGGTTTGGTTTGTATCATATTTCTATGGATCTTACATATCTTTTCACTTATATACCACAAGATGGCGCACCTGCAACTTAGGCAGTCCACGATATCAGATATTGTAAATGTAGCTCACTTGTTTTTAAATTGATTATTGATTTTGAACGTGTTCAACTCACAGCCATACAGCGTGCGCAGTGAAAACGTCTGTAGTCCCGAAGCTGAGTCCTGTGGAATGCCGGGATTAAAGCAGCAATCAAATTGAGCTCATTTTCTTTGATTAGGAAACGGGAACAAAAACCCATCAATTTACTTAAAGTCAATTCAACTTACTTAACATAAAATCCTAGCGAGAAGTTCAGGACAATGTCATCAGCCTGTGAGGTCGTGTCAACTATATGAATTACAGAAGTTTACAGAAGTCAGTTTATATCACTGACTGTACACCTCACTGTGTTGACAATGTAATGAAATCATAAACCATCATAAACCTATGATGGTAACCATCTTGCTCACAAAAACACTTACATGGAGGCATCCATGTTTTTTGTTTTTATTTCTCACTGTGAAGCTTGAATGCCTCAAGCGTGGTTATTACCAGCATTACTACGGGATTCCGCAAGGCTCTGATTTAGGTCCAGTGCTGTTCGGGAAATAATATACTAATATACCCATGTGCTAGCCGGTGTATTCAAAGCAGCTCAGATATCCAGCAGGTCGAGCCGAATGCTTCTTTCTCATCCCTCGTGTTCTGTCATTTTCCCGCTTTCACACTTCAGGTGGAAGGTTCAAGTCGTCTCCAAAGGAAACTACTTCCGCAAGCCAAAGGTCAGACCTGCTTAGCATCGCGCACATTACCTCCGTTAAAGTGACCTTGTCTCACGTGGCTCGATGTCTCGACAGGTCCTGTCCATGAATAATTATTTCTCTGTGGGACCAGACGCTCTGATGGCCCTGAACTTCCACGCGCACCGCGAAAAGACGCCGTCCTTCTTCTCCAGCCGCATCATCAACAAGGTCAGGGTTACCGAGCACTTGAATATAATACTGTTTACTATAAACAGTACAGGGTTAAAATGTTGTTTACGCACATCTTGTCATCCTCGCTCACAGGCCGTGTATTTTCTCTACGGAACCAAAGACTGTCTGGTGCAGGAGTGTAAAGACTTGGACAAACGGATCGAGGTGAAGCTTTAAATGATTGTGCATTGTGCACTTGCGTATCCTAAACGCGGCTTGAATGCAGTGTCCACTAGATGGCGCATCTGAGACAATTTATGTGCATTTGGTTTTCAAGTCAAGTGTAACTGCTTTTTCATAAAACTTTTACTGGTGCTGATTCTCATCATGTCATCTGGCCTTCTGTGTGTGTGTGTGTGTGTGTGTGTGTGTGTGTGTGTGGGGCAGTTGGAGCTGGATGGAGAGCGGGTGCCGTTGCCCAGTCTGGAGGGCATCATCGTGTGTAATATTGCGTACTGGGGCGGAGGCTGCCGACTCTGGGAGGGGATGGGGGACGAGCCGTGTCCTCCAACACGGTCAGTCTATAAGCGACACCCAGGAGCCTTGCCGAGCCACGCCCTTAAATGAGCCTTACATTTTCCTGGGTGTCGTTTAGAACTGTTCTTTCATTCTGTACATTCTAGCATCTTGTAATTGCTAATGCTTTACCGCTAACTAGAGACATTTAAAAAATTTCAGACGAGTCATGATAGTTGAGTGCTAACTCTACAGAGACCATTTATTCAGCTACAGTTAGCTAAATTATGATGTTTATTCTTATTAAAATTCATATTCTATAATCTAATGATCGCATAATAAATGATCACTGTGATAATCAGGCTCTCAACAGTTAGCCATGTGTAACCCAGCAGCTCGGGCGCTAGCATACATTCTCTGCCTGTTGTAATCAATCAACTGATTTTTTATAATTAAAAGGTCAATTAATAGATTATCTCCATATTTAATGGAGATTAAACATTAAGCTTTGTATATTATACCCAAGTATTTTAGTGTGTCTGTCTCTCTCTCTCTCTCTCTCTCTCTCTCCAGGCTGGATGATGGGCTGCTGGAGGTAGTCGGGGTGTTCGGTTCGTTCCATTGCGCTCAGATCCAGGTCAAGCTTGCCAACCCTGTGCGACTGGGCCAGGCACACACTGTGAGGGTGAGGAACCTGTGTGTGTGTGTGTGTGTGTGTGTGTGTGTGTGTGTGTGTGTGTGTGTGTGTGTGTGTATGCATTTGATTTGTGTTTGACATGTTAGCTCTGATTACTGAACTATTGATAGATAGATCGATAGATAAGTTCTTTCTTGATACCAAACATCCTTGAAATTAGCTCCTCCTCCTTCTGCATCAGATGTGATCAGATTTAATCCTGTTCTGTTTTTATTTACACTGTGTAATTTCAGTAGCGTGGGTCTCGGAGTGCACTAAAGGTATCACACACTGCTCCTTTAACCTCTCGCCTCACAGAGATGTTGGCCGACTTTTATATTGTGCAGCTAAAGCAGGTGTTTAATGTTTAGCATTAGATCTGATTGATGATGTCATGATGTCCCATAATTGTGTTGCTCAGCTGACTCCGGCGTGGTGCCCGTGACGTCATGTGATCATTATGGCTCGTTATGACGTGTGTGTGTGTTTCTGATCCTGCAGCTGATCCTGAAGAGCTCGCGCATGCCCATGCAGGTGGACGGAGAGCCGTGGGCTCAGGGCCCGTGCACCATCACCATCACGCACAAAACTCAGGCGCTCATGCTGTACCACAGTCCTGAGCAGACCGACGATGACGACGACGAAGAGTCCAGCGGCTCGGACGCCGAAGGGCCATCGGGAAAGCGCGCTCGCGCTCCGGAGAAGAGCTCAGAACCTCGCTGAGGCTTCGGCTCCGTCCCAAACGCAGCTGATGGAGTCTGCTCTGGCTGCTTAATTAAACGATATTATTATTTTGCTAAACGACATTCACATGGCTGATTAGCAATTACAGACCTGCCGACCTTCCCGCGTTTCACACAGCAGCGCAACAGTTTTCCGTTATAGGACGCTAGTAAGAGTTATCGCTTAAAAATACACATAACGTATTTTTTTTTTTCCGTTTGATATATAAATCTAAACTGATTGACAGCATTCACAGATTCCTTATAGCCCCGCCCACTTCATTAGCCATTCGTAATCTCGCATGTTGATTGGACATTCCTGTATGAAGGATGTGCTGACTCATGCTACGTGTTCATCCTTAACGTGACTAACCGTTTGTTATTTGGAGACGCCGCCAAACAGTTTGATTAAAAAAAAAAAGATTATACTAATAATTTGGGCGCTAATGCTAAATATAAAGCAATTTAATTAGCGAAGACGTGTTCTAGCGACCCGCAATAGAAACTGTGTGTGTATGTGTGTACACATTCAGTTCTCACACAAACACTGTATTATTAATTACATCATTTATATTTTCTAGAATGAAAATAAGGTGTGTATGTGTAAATCACTAGTGTCTGCTATTGTATCTAAAACACAAGAGATGGTGGTTGCTGTAAAAGCCTGAGTACTCACACACACGCACTCACACACACACACACACACACACTTTTGTTGTTGTTTGTTTATGTCCTCGACAACTGATTTGTGATTTAATGTTACTGACATGCTATATTTTAGGTTTACCAACTTGCTAGTTTTTTGGTCAGCCTGTTAGCTTACATGCTAGTTTGTTCATTACATGTTTTTTTTGTAAGCGTAGCATGATTAATAAGATGCTAGTTCGTGGCTTTCATGCTAGCTTTTACGTTGTTCTGTTTACAAACATCCTAGTTTGTAGCTTTATGTTAGCCTGTTTACTAACACAGTAGCTGTGGCCTACATGCTAATCTTTTAGGTTGGCCTGGTCACTCACATGCTGGTTTGTGGCTTACATGCTAATTTTTTATTCAAATGCTAGTTTGTTGATTACATGCTATTTTTTTTTAGGTTAGCCTGATTACTAGCATGCTAGTCTGTGGCTTAAATGCTAGATTGCTCGTTTTTAGGTTAGCTTGTCTCGTAGGTTGTCTCTAGCCAACTCGTATTCTAGGTTTTTCTTGACTTTTTTTTTTTTTTAGGCGGCAGGTCTGCATTAACAGCACTGTGTCTGAAACACTGAACGCGGTTATGATGTCACGCCGTATAAGCTATGATCACATGCACTGATTTTTTTTTTAAGCTTTGCAAGCAGCTTTGTGCAATAAGAGAGAGCTTTACTCTTGGGGCCACAGGGACAGTCAGTTATTATATATTTATTATATATTTTATACACACAAGCTTATATGAGTCACATGACCCTCATTCTGTGATGTATCAATTTTTTATTTTTTTGGTCCAGAGATTTTTTTTGCTGTTGGTTTTTGTTTGTTTCTGATGAATGTATGTGCATTTTTTCATATACCGCACTAAATACTTAAATATCGTAATTTAAACGAAACTATCATCAGTGTGTTGAAAAGAGATTATTAATGACTGATATATTAATAATTCATCTATCGAATCATCTGCCATATTTCAGAGAACATCATGAGAGAAAAAAAGTGTGTTGGAGCTGCTTTACACTCCTTTTGATAGTGATATTAGGTTTTTTGTGGTTGCCATGGTAACGGTAGTCTTACCTGACTATCGGCACATGTTTACTATAAAGCTGTGAAGTCATAGGACCAAAAAAAAAAAAAAAAACCATCAATATTGTGCTCTCTTTTTTTTTTTGTTGTTTAGGCGTTATTGTATTTTACTTTATTTTATACACCGTGTACCTGATGCACTGTCATAACCCTGTGTTTCAGTTTCAACTGTCATTTACACTGAACCAGAGGTTCCTGTGAAAGTTGTTTTGCTTTTTTCTTTTACTTTTTTTGTAACCACTTGCAAGTATTTTTTGACATTTATTTTTACATTTATTATTGATTTTAAAAGCCAAATGTTTTCACATTTTCCGAAGATAAAGGAACACGTTAAGTCTGCGCCGTACATCACGCCTTTACTGGACATGTGCCTCGCCTGTGGGCGTGGCCTGTTCAGGTTATTTATTAGAAAGTATCTACTGGAACAGTAATAGCTACTGTGTATGATGCATCTATATTTTAAAGCTGATCCGTTAAACACAAATCAGAGTGAAAAATATATATGTACGTTTTTGCGCTTTGTACTAGCTTCGTTTTCAGATTAGCTGAGTGAAATAAGTTAACTTTGCTAGCTACAGTACTAGGACCGACCTCGCCACACTAGCAGTCTTTCATGGATTATTGAATATTTTTCACTTTTCACGTTACAGAATTATATGTAATCTGCACAGAGTTAGTGAAGAAATTTACTAATTTACACATTACTCCTAGCTGTTCATGTATTTTAGTTGTTAGTTTCTTTTGACTATCCGTCACCGTTGTGTGTGTGTGTGTGTGTGTGTGGCTGTATTGCTGAAGAGCTCCTTAGTCTTATCCGTATCCTGAATTTTAGCTTTAAATATTTTTCCTAATCAAAGGCAGATCTATTATATGTATATTTTTTCTAGTCTGATCTTGAAACCACTTACCCCGTGTGAGATTTAGTCATCGATTATGAATTAGTATTGGTTGTGTTAAGGTTGTGTTTAGGTTTGATTCCATTTGCCAAAGGTTGTTATTTATTAGACTGTTTGTTCCATTGAATTTCTGAAGTAGCCGACAAACCCAAGACGTTCCAGTTCCCCAGATATATTTATTCTACATGGGATAATTAATTAATCAAGAGAGAGACGAGAATCATAGGGAATTAATTCCGAATTTATATCTAGTCATTATTTAATAGGCAGTATTTTTTTAATTGCTGATCATTACATTGAAACTCGACATGCCATGAAGCCACAGATGCTTTGAGAGATTTCGTAACAAGACTTTGCACAAAAATTTGTTTCTCTCTTTAAGTGTTGAGAAATTCTGACTGTGATTTGATGAATTAAAGATTAAATGTCCAAGCAAACAGAACTAACGGCTTGTTTATTATTTGTTACATTTTCTGATTGTTTTAGAGTCATCGATTGGTTCTTCATAACAGCAGCTCAATGAAGGATCGATAACCGGTATAGTATATAAAAAAAATAATTTAAAAAACTATGTATTATACTGTAGTTGTGCTTACTATAGGATCTAAAATTGTTATATATATACAATATACAGTATATAAAAGGTAGTGTAGTACAGTAGATGAAATCTATAGTTACTTGGTACAGTAGAGTTGATTATAGAAGCACATTTTCATCAGATCCCCATCAGACTTTGTGTGATTTGGTTTCCTCCAGTAAATGTTTACATGTGAGGTTAAAATGTGTGTTTACCTCAGAGGCTCAGATCTCAGCTGTGGAGTGTGATGGGAAGAAACTGAGGTCACGCCATTGTTAGTCGTTCCCGCCGTAATGTTCAGTGTGAGTTTAGTCTTATACTTTTATATACTTTTATAGTTATTACTGTCATTTATTGAGCTGTACTGTACTATACTTCACCCTATGGAGCACAGTATATTATAGTACAGTACACTGCAGTAGAGCATCACATATCATTTCATAGGTCGTTAGAATGATAAAATAGGTAAACTAGGTGTGCTCCTGTGTCCTAAAGTACAGTGTGAATTTAGTGAAGGTCTGAGAACGTCGCATTAGTGAGACTGTGTGTTTTGGGGCAAAAAGAAATATATTGATCATTTTGATGTCTGTATTAAATTCACACTGTGCGTTGGGGAGGTGAAGGTAACTCAGGTGTGCACTTAGTCTTGTTCGTGTCCCGTCCCTGTAGAAAGCTAACAGATGCCACATTATACAGTATCTCATAAACCATTAGAGAACCACATGATATCGCAGTACAGTAGATGATATGAGTATAGTGTAGTGTAGTGCAGTAATGTATAGTTAGTTAGTATGTAAAATAAAATAGATAATAGTTCCTGGAGTGCAAAAGGCAGAAACTGAGCTCAGACTGTCATAACACTCGGTGTGAATTTGGTGAAGATATGAAAATGTTAATTTTTCTTTGCCCCCCCCCCCAAAAAAAATCACAAAAGCTAACTAACCCCATTCCTGTTCCTGGGGTGAAAAAGTGACATTCTTACTGTAGATCTTTAACAAATTTACACTGTACTTCAAGAAGCTCACGACTGACACTGGAGCGCACTTACTTTTGTCCTCTCCTCTTTTAGACCTGAGCTATAGCACAGTATATTACAGGACAGTATACTACAGTAGAGCATCACTCGGAAAAGTAGAAAAGTAGATACCATAGGAGTAGTATAGTGTAGTATGGTAAGCCAGAGTATTGGCTAGAGTACAGTAGGTAAACGATATTTCTAGTATAGTACAATCTTGAGTATTATAGTATGATATGATGGATAAAACAGCTATAGGTACTTAGTGATGTGTAGTGCAGTGCAGTAAGTGATGTGAGAGCACTTCCACGTCCTGATTTACCTCCGGAGGTTCCTCTTACACCGGGAGTCTGCTACAGGGCGAGGTGTTCACTAACCGTTTTCACTGGTTCATATCCATTGATCTTTCCCTATCACTGTGAGGAGGCTCACTTTATTGTGCTGGAAATCCTGAAAGCGTTTAAGACAAGTGAGTGATTCACAATGTCAGAGCAGTTTATGAGGACTTCTGCAGAAGGTCCGGTCTCGTACAGTAAATACTGCAGCTGGGACGAGGGGGAGGTGTTCCTCCCAGACGTTTTATTTTTATAATCTATGCCCCGTACATCGTGTTCTCGCATACAGGCAGATGATTTCTCTATCTGACCCAGCACAGATGTCTCCGCCTTATCGTTCAGGGGCGACTACAATCCGTTTGTTTCTCTTCTATCTCAGACCTCGTCCTTCTACAATCCAACAGGGAGTTTTTAAGGCTTCTACAGTCTATGTGGCACAATGAATACAATATGAAACCTCACATTTGTCATACCAAACAAAGGGTAAAGGGTTAGCCTGCATGTTTTCTTTTAGGCAACAAATGGCACATTGCACTCAGTTTCGTCCCATCGCTCCAGACCTGAGACCTGAGACTTTGATTCCCACAAAAGGTATAGTATAGGACAGATCGATGTACTATGGTATGACAGACAAAATATTTATAGGACCGTGGTACAGTACAGTATATTACAGTACAGCATCTCATACCAGAGTAGAACATCAAATAGGATAGTGTAGTGGATAAAATAGCTATAGGTCCTTAGTGTAATACAGTACAGTAAATTAAATAAACAAATTTCTAATTATCCTTACACTATGTACCGTATGTGTACTTTATATTTACTGTGCTTTATAGTTCTGAATTGGGAAAGGTCAAAACTAAGTGCACTCCTGTGTTGGTCTTGACCTCCCAAAGACTCAGTGTGAATTTAGTAAAGAGCTGAGAATGTCACATTTATTACTCAAAAAAACACAACGGCTTATAAAACAGCTATAGTTGCTTAGTGAGGTGTAGTACAGTACAGTACATTAGACAGAAGATGTGAGATAGGAGAAAACTAAGTGCACCCCTGCGTTAGTCTGGGCCCCAGTTTGAATTTAGTAAAGAGTTGAGAATGTCACATATCACCCAGTTTCATCCTATCACACTCCAGGGCTGAGATCTAATCCTCTGATTTCCACTATATTACATTCGATAAATACACATTTCAACCACACAGATGAGTCTGGATAAAAATGTGACAATATAATCTCCTGTACTGTACTTTACCAACTAACTATAACTATCTTATTAATTATACTACACTATACTTCACAACAATATACCTGTATTACTGTCCACTGTACTGATCCATGCTGTGGTGCTACACTACACTACACTATACTACACTACACTGCACTATACTACACTACACTATGCTACACTACACTATACTAAACTACACTACACTATACTGCACTATACTGCACTACACTATACTACACAATACTACACTACACTATACTACACTACACTATGCTACACTACACTATACTAAACTACACTACACTATACTGCACTATATTGCACTACACTATACTACACAATACTACACTAAACTACACTATACAACACTACACTATACTGCACTACACTATACTACACTACGCTCAACTACAATACACCACACTACACTACATTATACTATACTACATGATACTATACTACACTACACTATACTGCACTATACTATACTGCACTATACTACACTGTACTATACTACCCTACACTACAATACACTACATTATACTACACTATACTGTACTATACTATACTACACTATACTACACTACAGTATACTACACGGTACTATACTTCACTACACTACACTGCACTATACTACACTACAATATACTACACTATACTACACTATACTACACTACAATACACTACACTATACTACACTACAATACACTACATTATACTACACTACACTATACTACACTACACTATGCTACACTATACTACACTACAGTATACTACATTATACTACACTATACTATACTACACTACAATACACTACACTATACTGTACTACACTATACTACACTACACTATGCTACACTATACTACACTACAGTACACTACACGGTACTATACTTCACTACAATACACTACACTATACTACCCTACAATACACTACACTATACTACACTACAACATACTATACTACACTATACTACACTATATTATATTACATGACACTACACTATACTACACTATATTATATTACAGTACACTAAACTACACTACTCTATATTACACATTATATTATATTACACTATACTCAGTAAAGCACTCTGTAGTGTGGTAGTGTGGTAGAGAAAATAGTAACAGGTACTTAGTACTGTCCAGTACAGTACTGTAGATTAAATAGGTTAAATGTAGTGAAGTTAGTCTTGGCCTCCATAATGCGCAGTGTCAAATTCATAAATAAATATCTACAAACTTTACATTATTTACAAAATAAAGTTACAAAACACACCTCGTTAGGGTGAAATAATGCAACATTCGCCAAACTCACACTGTACTTTAGGGAGATCAAGACTAACACAGGAGTGAACTTTAGTCTTGTCCTCTCCTCGTGAGATATAGCACAGTATAGTACAGTATAGTATGTGTACTTTCATTCAATTCAATTCAATTACATACAAGTTTATTTATCTAGTGCTTTTAGCAATGGTCATTTAGCATTTACTATACTTTATGGTTTTGAAGGGGGCAAGGGCAAAACTAAGAGCACTCCTCACTTAGTGTGTTAGTACTCACCAGTACAGTGTGAATTTGGTGAAGATCTAAGAATGTCATAATTTTTGCCCTCAAAACACAAAGGCTAAAGCCTTACCTTTATAGGGTGAAAAATGTGACGTTCTTAGATCTTCACTAATTTCACCCTCTACTTTATGGAGGTCAGCACTAACACAGGCATGCACTTAGTTTTCTTCTATTTCACTTTCTGTTCCTACTACACTAAAGTAACCACAGCTCATCAACCTATAGTCCTCTATACGGTACTTTACTTTATTATGCATATTTTACCTAGTGTGCTGTACCAGACTACCATGTATACTACACTGTACTTACTTCACTACACTTAACTGTATTATCTTCTTTACTGAGACTGTGATGCTCTACTGCAGTGTACTGTACTTTACTGTGATGTACTGCGCTATATCTCAGCTTTAAATGTGGATATGAACTTCACTACAGCTCCTGTATTCTGTTTACTGTAACACACACCCTACTATATTGTTATACACTATACTTACCTTATTTAACCCGCTGTATTGTAATGTACCAGTACTGTAGTTTCTCTACTCATTTACACTTTATACTACACTACAGAGTGTGTTACAGGGCCAGTTAAACGTAATGGACACAAGTTTGGATTTATTTTCTACATTCTATAACAATACTGGAGATTTCAAAACTATGAAATAACACACATGGCATTAGATAATTAAATAACAACAAAAACAAAATATTGTTATTTAAAGACATGAAGGTCGGCTGTTTTGTATCAGTTCTCATAAGATCAGTATTGTGTGTCGAGTGTGTGTGTGTGTAAACCCCATCGAGCTCCATGATGAAACTGTCTCTCATGAAGACCTTCCCAGGAAAGCGAGACCAAAACTTACTGCTGCAGAGGAGAAGTTCATTTAGAGTCACCAGACTCAGAAATCACCAATTATCCTCAAGCAGCACCTCAGATTAGAGCCGTTATGAAGCTTCACAGAGCAGAAGGAGCAGATATACATCTCAATATCAGCTGTTCAGAGGAGATGATTGTGTGTGTGTTAGAGAAACGCCTTCAGTGTTGTTTTACAGTGTAGAGAGAAATAAACATCAGGAACGCGCATGGAGATAGAATAAGGGGTGTACAAACTTTTGACTTCTTTAAAATGACATTTTTAGACCTTTAAGTGACAAACCGTAGTAGATTAAATCACTTTAGATTAGAAATGTCTGTAGTGCACACGAGGCTGAGGACTGAGTGCTGTCCTGATTGTACACACACACACACACACACACACACACACACACACACGTGACCACACCAGTGAATAAAGTAATGTTTTATTTATGTATTAAAGAATCATAATGTAGGAGTGCACAGTTATCATTTTATACAGATACAGAAGGAAAGAGAATTTTTCAGACTTAACGAGGCATCGTGTCCAGGTTAATAACAACTCATTAAGACCTTCTGCATTCATTAATGAACCAATTAAACCACCAGGAGTATTGCTTCAGTGAAAAATAAACAAAGGTCATTAAAGCCAAGGAGAAATATCCAAGGAGGAAAGGTGAACATTTCAGCAGAGTATATATATATATATATATATATATATATATATATATATATATATATATATTTTTTTTTTTTTTAATAATTGCACATTTTAAATCACAATACTCACATTATATATCTGATCAGTCTGATTCATACACATGATTTCACTGATTTCACCGATTTCATACAAACATAATTCTTATGATGGTGTAAAGCTGCTTTGTGACAATGACAACTGTTAAGTATACAGATAAAATAAATCTGAATTGAATTGAATATATCCTCATTACGCATGGTTATACCGCGGCCGCATTACAGACGCGTCAGACGAAACGAGCAGCCTGGAGAAACGGATGAAGTGTGAAAGCTTGTACACAGGAGCATGTCCTGAGACACCGAGCCGAAGATCGTTAATCAGCTCTGCCTGAGTCCTGCTTCTGACCAGCGTCAGCCGACGAGGCGCTTTCCTGCTGATCTGAGATCAGTTCTCCAGGTTCTCCCATAACTATTTCTTGGTCTGGAGCTGATCCTGGATCAGGAATAAACACCTCACTGGTACTCGCAGCCTGCACATCAGAGGCTGTCCTAAACGGAATTATCAGCCGTGTCTGATGGGAGCTCGGTGATGAGTGACTAAATCATCGCCCACGAAGCTGAAGTGCGTGTGTGTGTGTGTGTGTGTACGCTCATCAGAGATCAGTCTGCTCTCACGGGTTCGGGCACATAACCGATAATCAGTTACGTGACATGCCGCAATATTTTACTTTCTAGTCCCGTTTTTCCGTTCCGTGACACACTACGCTCTTACTGTCGGATCGGGATCTACCGGACAGCCGTCAGACTAAATGTTCCTCCGATAACGAGCGTTCTCGGCTTCCTAAAAAGGTTTGCACTTGGATAAAGCACTTCCTAACACGCAGATCCTCCGTTGAGTTCTCGCTCCACTTCCACACGTTAAGGGCCGCCATGGATTTCAGCATGAGTGGACTTCAGTCTTTTCCACAAGGACGCATTATGATGTGTCTACGATGTCCACGAGACGGGGCTTGATTATTTAAAATACACTTTCCGGTCACTTTAGACACTCTAATGTGTGTGTGTGTGTGTGTACGCCAAAAATTTAAAGTTCTATTTTTTTCCTCTTCGAAATTCACCCATGCTTGAGATTTGCTAATGTTAACGGTGTCCGAGTGGAGAAAAGTGGGCGGGACTTGAACACAACACCCGCTGTATTCTGTATTTCAGATTTACATTGACATTTTCCTGAGCAGTTGAGGGTCAGAGGCACAACGCGCTCGAGGGCCTGACAGCGGCAGCTTGGTGGTGCCGAGGTTTGAACCTGTGACCTCCTGAGCCATAATTCAACACCGTCCACCATAACCCACCGCCCTCCCCCTGGTATACCTCAGGGTTCGGCACTGAGAGAACTCCAAGATGAAATGTGCCGGCGTTACTGAGACTCAATGTTTTTTTTTGCTCAGGGTGTAAAAAAAACAAAGCCTGTAATTTATTAAGAATGAGAATGTTCTAGAGGCTCTGCTGTAAGTGTGTGTGTGTGTGTGTGTGTGTGTGTGTGTGTGTGTGTGTGTATAAGCAGTTTACCTCGGACTACTTTCTGAATGAGGGACTGGAGCTGGAGTCGCTGGAGCTGATAAAGCTGCTGTTGGTCGCGACTCAGTTTGTGACTATTTGTAATTCAAATCAAATGAGTGAAGCCTGAAAGTTCGCGGCCCCTCGGCACACGAACGCCCCACAGATAGTGAAAGGGATTCGCTTCAGCGTACGAAGCGTCTTCAGCACCCGAGCAGTCGAACAGAACGTCGGCGTGACATTACAGTGTTTTGCTCATAGTTTTGCTTGATTATGCCAAAGTCACTAACTTCTGCGTATGTGCACGCGTGTAAGAGTCTCCCCAGCTGGAGAACCCCAATCCCATGATGCAGTTCAGCAGATGATGTCCTAACACACAATACCTGCTGCCGCTGCTGCTGTTCTTATGAATGTTGTTATTCACTGTGAACTCGAACGTCGCCACACGTCTGTTTACTCTCCAATTTAAAACGAGACCTCGCTCCTTACTTAAGCGATGTAATGTCTCTTCCCGCTGAGTAAATAATGGCACCCCTGTGTTCAAAGCAATAAAATGCCGAAAGGATGCCAAGTTACACCCCAGAGACGTAGACATGCGGAATACGGACGCTCATCATCATCATCATCATCATCATCATCATCACCGAGCCGGTTGTTTATTGTTCTGCTTGCGAACACGCAAACTGTGGACTTCGGCCTGGTGTGTCCACTGGCAATAAAACCTATTTGTGGAGGGTGAAGTGTATGAGTCAACCCTCAGTGAACAAACAAGAGCTGATCATCAGGACAGAACTGCAGGCAGGAAATACTGATAACAAACAAACAGAAAACAGTGGCATAATATCTCAACCACAGAGGAGCACGGAGCATTCAAACCTCGGGCATCCTGAAGGCTTTGCTTCCTCCACACATTCGGCTTTTCTGTGGATCTTATACAGTTATACGCGAAGCACTAATCGACGCTGCAGAGACACGCTGCGCACTAAGCAGCTCTGCTCTCAGATTAGATTAGTTCAGGACAAGCGAACGCGCACCAGACGCACATCGCTGAGAGGGCGGAACTGTCCGGCGGCTCCGAGGGTTCGTTCGATCATATTATTATATATAGAGACAATCTCGGAACATAAGCGCTCGCACGTGTGTTTGGGGCTCGCTGGCGTGAGCGTCAGGTTAAATCCGACCTCGCCGTTAACACGCGGCTCCTCCGTGACCTTATAAAGATACGAAATGATCAGAAGCAGAAAAACACCAATTAGCGTCCCAAAATGACCCAAACCGCCAGTTTGATTATTATCACATTATTTTTAAACTACTAATTATATAGAGATCATTACTTTAGAGCAGCTGCACGAACTGCTGATGAACTACAGTCGGTTAACGCAGGCTCGATTTTCAAACTCGTTAATTATTCAGCTTGCAGAGCGTAATGGACGAGCCGCTGGAGAAGATCCAGAAGGCCGGATACA
>QNUK01000252.1:442500-470000 GCA_013621035.1 Clarias magur
CACATGTATTACTTTCCTGCATGGGATTAAAATCATTTTCATTTGTTGCTGATTGAATGCATGAGAAATCATTTTGCTCACTGATCGAGCTGATTCTGGTTTGGTCTAATTGACGACTCTGATTTATCACCATTTATTTTGGAATCATGCTGAAACTTTCTGCAGAGACAGGTGGACCGACAGGGGGCGCTATAACAAGGTAGCGCAGCCACACATATCCTATGTAGACTCGACAGACTGAACTCGCTGCACCTACAGGCGTCGTACTGACTGAGTGCCGGAGACGCCGCAGCGCATCGACAACAACCAACTGAAGGATGCGCGAGATCGAGTCTGATCAGCCGTCTGAGTCTAACGCAGCAGACGGGGTACGTCCTGTCTCGTCTAGAGAAGAGATCTATTAGCAAAGCTTTATTTAAAAAATAAAAACACCCTGACTGAGTGGAACGTGCAGGGATGATGAGAGCTTTACAGTTCTGAGCTGTTAAACATGAACCTTGTTTATAATACTGGAGTTTCTTTCTGCTGCATGGACTTACTTCCTGCTCTGTTCTCTCTTTGATCTCTTTGATCTCTTTGATCCTTGTGATCCTTGTGATCCTTGTGATCCTTGTGATCTTTGTGATCCTTGTGATCCTTGTGATCCTTGCGCTCTCTGTGATCTCGATTCTCCTTTTTGTCTCCTTTAAAACACAGACGTTAAAACATATCTGAACAACACACTGCAGAAAGTTTTGCTCTGTGGGATGATTGTATTTTCTAGGGAAAGTGAAAATGCACGAATGCTCCTCGCTGTCTTACTCGGACGAGACTTCTTTTTCGCTGCTTCAGGTCCATCTTGCGAGGATCTGGGACCCGGGATCCCCCAGTTGTGACCTGGCATAAAACCTTTGGATACAAATAATATCGTTATCGTAATTGTCGTGTTTTACCTGCATGCTGGTTTGTGGAGATAAAAAAAACAGAAGGTAAAAGTTTCACCGGCGAGTGTAAGCCTTATTTATCGTTTCAACTTTAGCCCCGCCCACTCACATTTTCATGCATTTGCAAAACCTTGTCCCATGCTAATTGTCCCATCTTTGCAAAACTGCCATTAAACCTCTTAGTCGAGTCTGAACCTGATCAGAGATCAATAACTTTTGAGACGTGTTGCTGCAAATAAAATAAAAAAAATCTTCTGGATCTGATCAGCGCATTAGATGATCAAGGAATCAGTTGACTCAGAGGCAGGCTTCAGCTGGAGAAGATGGTTTTATGTTAAATCTATCCGTCAGTCAGCCTGGGCAATGAAATCCAAACACAAATGGCAAAACACTCCTTTTATACTGAGACGTAAACATCGACCCAAGGCCGAGAGAGGGAAATCCAGTGGAAGGAAAACTACAGTCAAGGTTAAAAACATCATGTGAGAACGAAGTAAACAAGGACACTTATAAAGACCACGCTGACACAGCACCATTCCTAATGACTGTGCCATATATTCATATCAAATATTAAGGAAAATTAGAAATCAATCGCTCAATGTGAAGAATGTGGACGCCGCGTTCCAGTCTATCCTTGAAGGGCGGGGCTTCGTCGACTCAACCCAGGTGTATCTCATGATTTAATACACAGATATGTCTGAAATGTTAAACGATGGTTCAGGATAAGGCTCGGGAGATGCCTACAAGCTTTGGGTCGTGGGTCACTAATAAGGGGGCGGAGCTATTGTAAGATCCTTACAGAAGAATGCTGTGTACATTGGGAGCTAAATTCAGATGTATTGTATTATCGTTCTAAACCGTATGTAGATTATTCAAAATCCACAAAAATAGAAGAAAAAAAAAAAAACATCCCCTCATTTATTTCCTTTCTCAGTTCATGTCCATAAATGTGTTTGAAAACGCTATTTGCTATGACAACGGAAAAAAAGTTGGAACATATCTCAATAGCCCCTCCCATGGGTAAAGAAGTCTGCCGTTTTCTGGGAAATCCCATTTCCTTGCGTTCTGATTGGCTAATGCACATCCACTGCGTGTTTCAGGTGGAGCATTTAAAGCTACAGGTTTTACTGAAAGAGTGTGTTTGAAACACAGGGCGTGTCAGTGACACCGGGGTGGTGGATTTCACCTGGAATGTAAAAAAAAAAACACACTTTTTGGAGACCTCTATATTAACTCATTAGGGTACGAGACGTCAGCGTTATACAGAATTTTGACAAAACTGGCCACTAGGGGTATTTCCACACACATATCTAATTATTTGGTCATTTATTTATGTATGTGTTTGAGGCGGTAAAATGATGCAATTCCTCTACGATCCTACATGTGGTGCTCTAAACTACTCACACATTGACTAGTTCAGCATCCTGTGTGGTAGGAGCGAATTACAGCGGTTATGAAATGTTATCAAGGACGTTAGCAAGAAGAAAAGGGAGCCACAAATGAATGTTAAGTGAGGTTACTGTCTATTTATTTTATATTTTACTTCATTTACACGTCTTAAATAAATGTTTTGATTGTTTTCATATGCAATAATATGATTATAGTGTTGGAAATTGGTAATATTTTTGTTAGGCTGGAACGGATTATCTGCATTTACATTATTTCTTATGGGAACAAGCGCTTCACAATACAACATTTCATCTTAAGACCTCCCCCCTGGAACAGATTAGATTCGCATGCTGTATTTGCCGTACAAGTTTTTTTTTTTTTTATTGATTTTAGAAGATTCTATAAAACCATGACAGTAACAGAATCCCGATACGGATCGGCGCCTGGGTATCGTGATGATATCGTATGAGAAAGGCGCGGGGGATTCCTGCGTCTGGTACTCTCGGTATGTGATTGGACCCCAGGAATTTGTACCTTTGTTTAGAAACTTTACTGTAATTCAATTCACATCAATTTCATTTGTTTAGCACTTTTAATAACGCTCGTTGTCGCAAAGAATCAAAAAGAAAATGATTGAAACGTGTGATGTGGACGAATCCAATCTGTAACACTCACCGGTCTCCCTCGGGTTTGGTAGATTCACTGAAACTCCCACGGCATCTAAAACACAAAAACGCACACGTTAGAAGCTGTCTAGGAAAATGGTTTGCATTCTCTCCTCACTCATCACTGGGTACAGAGCGCGAGTGTGCAGCAGCATTAGCGGGACGCGGGAGGACGTGTTAGCGTGACATCAGTAGGGCTGTGTTAGCCATTAGCCGCCACCTTTAATGCAGAATGATTTTTTTTACACTGCAAAATTCCCAGTGTTGATTTAACACCCCAAGTGTTTATATATGACCTAATGGTCACGAAGGTACACTGAAAGTGTTAAATCAACACTCTAGGTGTTAATTCAAGACTAAGGATTTTGCTGTGTACCCTTTTTATTTTCTCTCACTACTCACGTATTACCTTCAGCAGCGTGCGGCTTTTCCAAATCTGTAAAGCAATCCGACATTAGAGCTCCGTGCACACACTTACACGTGGCTACAGAACGATGCAAATACCACACACACACACACACCTGGTTTGAGGATGGAAAACCTGCTCTCCACGGGCTCGCGCAGAATTTTTGTAATCTGCTCCTTCAGACTGACGATGCTGGAGTGGTAGGCGATGATGCGCTTGGAGTCCAGGTTGATCCGGGGGGCGTAGGGGTCAAAGTTCACCACGGATGGCATTTCCACAGACGCCTGCATCAAAGAGGAGCGGTCACATTTACAACAGCGACAAACAACATAAACAACATACACGGGCGTACCCACTAATCCCCATGATATTTCTCCCAGAATTCCCCTTGCCCTGTGATCCCAGGCGCCCACCTGTAAGAAGTCCAGAGAGTGCGATTTGGCCAGCAGGCTGTTGATCTCCGCTCTGGTGGAGCTCATCTTGTCGATGTTCTGCTGGAATTTCTTCATGAGGGTGTTGAGCTTGCTGTGGCCGCTCTCCAGGTCTTTATCCAGCGCGTCCATGGCCTCCCGCTCGTCCCTCTGGAACATGTCGCGGATCTGCTGGTACTCCGCCTCCAGGGCGCGCTTACGCACCACCGCCATTTCCTGCAGCGGAAAAACACACACGTACACACATATGATTGGTTGATCTGGGTGCTTCTTGGGGCTGCGGTGACTCGGTGTGTTAAGGCTCCGAGTAACGGGGCGGAAGATCGGCGGTTCGAGCCCCAGCTCCGCCAGGTTGCTGCTGCTGCTGGGCCCTTGAGTAAGGCCTTTAACCCTGTCTACTCCAGGGGTGCTGTAAAATGTCTGACCCTGCGCTCTGACCCCGGCCTACTAACAAGAAGCTGGGACATGCGAAGAATAAAGAACTTCTGTGTGACCAATAAAGGCTGAACTTAACTTATGATCAAAAACAACAGCGTCGTGTGCACCCTATAGTGCTTGGGCCGTCTATGTGTTAGACGGTCATCGCTAAGCCCCGCCCCATCGCAACTTGTTGATCTGAGCACGACATGTTTATTCAGTTAAATAAAACTTTACGTACATCTCAACTAATCTTTACCCTAATGATAATTCTTACCTTGTTTTCATAAACAAATCAGTGTGCTAAATTCTGAATAAAAAAAAAAAACGTATCATTTTTATGGGAAATCCTTTATGTAATCATGTTTAGTGAAAATGTTTATGAAAATCTATCAGAAGGCTGCAAACCTTTATATTTTTATCAGATAAAAGGAAACACGTTTGCTAAATACAGTTTCAGGCCCTTTGATGTTTTAGTGTCCGGAACTTTTTTGAATTCAAATCTTTTTCAACGGTCTTAACTGTCACTCTTTTTCATTTAAATTTCCCATCTAAAGACACAAACCTGAAAAACTGTTTTATTCTAAAATGCTAATTGTTAAGATACTGCAATATGAATGTGACTACAGATATTTTTTATTTTTTTATTTTTTTTTTTACCAAAAACCAGTTCATGCAACAAGATTTACAGGTCATCTACTTCTGGAAGCTTCCACCACTTTTAGCATCAATACTCATAAAGAAATGTGAATAATTTGCATGTTAATTTGCATGAGCGAGATCGGTCACGTCCATGTTGCATGAACTTCAGAAGTAGCTATAATAAATAATTATAATAATAATAGTAATAATAATAATAATAATAATAATAATAATAAGAATACAGTGAGCTCCAGTACTGTGTTTTGCTCGATATGCGTGTTATAGACGTTTGTGTGTCATCTAGTGACTTCAGAAATCAACGTGTCAAAAGTTTACAGCTCGGTTGTAGTTAAGCTGTGATTGGCTGGATGCTGTTTACGTCTGTGTTTAGGGGGCGGAGACTAATGAAGGGTGGAACTGTTGGTCTCGTTTGTCTCGTGGTGCCGCAATCCTGAATATTTCAACACACTGTAGTAACAATCGCTCAAATTCTCTCTCTCTCGTGCAACACACACACACACACACACACACACACACACACAATAGCCTATTTACACCGTGAACTGTTGCGCCTTGACAACGAATGGGGTGTCTTATAATGTGACTACTGTCTGGATGGGACCTCACACACACACAAGCACACAAACACACACACACACACACACACACACACACACACACACACACATAAGCAGGAAATGCAATACACATTAGCTTTGCATATCAAGCAAGAAACTTCCAGTAATCACACCAGCACTGATGCAAGATTGAGCAAACATGAGTTCAGCACAAACACATTCAAAGAGTTTCTTCACACACACACACACACACACACACACACACACACACACACACACACACACACACACACACTCACCTTGAGTTTGGCTTGCTGCTCCCTCATCTGCGTTATCACCAGCTGGTTCTTTTCAGTTTTCCGGTCCAGAACGTTCAGCTTGTCACGCAGATCAGACTGATCGGAACAAGGACACAGACTTAAACCAGGACACGATGAGCAGAACCCCACCCTGCGACCCAGAACGCGTGTCCACACTGAACTGAACACACACACACACACACCTCGATCTTCTCGCGCTGCTCGCCGGGCGTGGAGAAGCCGCACTCCTTGTGACTCTGCTGCAAGCAGCTGCTGCAGATGCTCCTCTCGTGGCGCGCGCAGTAGAACTCCATCAGCTTGCCGTGCTCGGGACACAGACGCTCCGCCAGGTCGGACAGCGGCTCGCAGAGCTCGTGCGCGCGGAACAGCGGGTTCTCCTGGTGAGGGCGGACGTGCTCGGCGCAGAACGACGTGATGCAGGTCAGACACGTTTTCACCGCCTTGGCCTCGCCGCACATGTCGCACGTGATGGGTTTGGGCTCGTGGCGCGGCAGACGCGCCGCACCGAAGTCACCGTCCCCGCCCTCGTCCGGCCCCGCTCCGGAACCGGCCCCGGCTTTGGACCTGAAGGTGTCGACCACCGCGCTGAGCACCGTGTTCTTCTTCAGGTCCGGCTTGGTGAGGTAGTGCGCGCGGCAGTGCGGGCAGTGGTACGAGCTCGAGGAGCTCCAGGTCTCCTCCAGACAGCCGCGGCAGAAGCTGTGGCCGCAGTTCAGACTCACCGGCTCCTCGAAGGGACACAAGCAGATGCTGCAGGTCAGGTCGTCCTCGAGGCTCAGCAGGGCCACGGCGTCGGTCACTTCTGCCATGATGAGAGCGTGAGAGCTGCTGCGGGAGGAGCGCAGAAACGAGATGAGATCTAAACAGAAACACACAAACTGTACAGCAAGTGTTCATAGTTTCAGCGATCCTTAGAGCAGCGTTCATGAAGATCGTCATGGCTGAGATGATTTCTCCACACAGGAGAGACACCGTGACGTCCTAATAAATATCACACACATCATTATAGTAAGGAGTTTGTTTGGAGTTTGTTAACGACTATAGATTTTCTCAAACAGCAGGAATACGACTGTAGTGTGAGAATAAACCACTTCGTTCCTGGTTTCTGATCCGGGGTTTCAGTAGCTATGAGCTCGGCCTGACGGACCCGTTTTTCGACGAGGAACGCCTGCGACACGCTCTGAGGAAGACGTTCCAGCTGTGATGATGCCGCTGCTTTTATATACAGTACAGTACGTATACAGATAAACGCCCTAAGTCTTTCGGACGCTCCGGTCTGAGCGGTATCGCATCCCGTGACTGGGTTTGAACGATGGCTGGGAATCGAACCTGGGCCTTGTGCACGGCAGACAAGAGACCAACTACTGAGCCACCAATGTCCCTTATCCATCTATCTACAGTATATAAAAGAAAACCTTTATCTGTACATTGGGTCAGAACTCACTATTTCAATGATCTTTACTGGAGGACCAGAAAATGTTCGGTCTGTCTGTTTGTCTGATTCTGTCAAAGTATCACACAAAACTGTCCGTACAGACTGTAATGAATCTCCTGCAGCACTCAGATCTCAGTCTGAAGTTTAATCTGCACCATCAGTGAATCTACATGTGGAGTAAAAGTGATGTTATGAACAGTTATGTGTGGGATTTAATAATCTACTGTAAAATAATCTACTAATGCGCTACTGTCTCAATGTAAACAAACACCTGCACCAATAGATATTAATGAGAAAAGATAAAGTGAATGTTTTGACTGGGATTAGTTCATATTTTCACTTTGGCTGAAATAACAGCGCTGAAGTGGTAGAAGTGAATTTTAACACGTCGGAGTCGTTTTAAGACGAAACTTCATCTTTATCTGATCGACTTGTTCCATTTCTCATCTGTGATTCTCTCTCCGATTACCGAACAGCGAGTGTGTTTGTCTGAGCACCAAAGAAGTCCAACTTAGTGTAAACAAGGCGTCAGATACTCAACCTTACAGAATGTGATTTCTGTCTGTTAATAAGTGAGACAGAGAGTTCTGCTGTACAGAGAGACACACACACATGGACGTGGACTTCAACCTCAAATAATAATAATCATAATCATAATAATCATAATAATATCACTGATTACATTAAAGATCAGCAGATTATTATATGTATATCTGTACTGTACATTGCTGTAATTAAATAAATGAATACAAAGAATGAATGAATTATATGATGACAATAATATGTTCGATATTACAGTGTGAACACAAACAGACACACACACACACTCACAGCCACACACACACACAGACACACACACACAGACACACACAGACACAGACACACACACACAGACACACACAGACACAGACACACACAGAGACAGACACATACACACACAGCCACACACAGACACAGACACACACACACAGCCACACACACACACAGACACACACACGCACACACACACACAGGCACACACACACAGACACACACACACAGCACACACTAGACACACAGAACACACAGACACACAGACACATCAGACACACACACACACAGACACAGACACACACAGACACACAGCCACAGACACACACACACAGCCACAGACACACAGCCACACAGACACACACACACAGACACACACACACAGACACACACACAGCCACAGACACACAGCCACAGACACACACACACAGACACACACACACAGACACACACAGACACAGCCACACAGCCACACACACACAGCCACACACACACAGTCACACACACACAGTCACACACACACACAGCCACACACACACAGCCACACACACCACACACACAACACACAGACACACACCACACACACACACACACCACACAGACCACACACACACACACAGACACACACACACACACACAGACACACACACACACACACACACACACATGCACTCACACCAGACACACACACAGACACAGCCACAGGCACACACACACACAGACACACACACACAGACACACACACAGACACACACACAGACACAGACACACACACACACACACAGCCACAGAAACAGACACACACACAGACCACACACACCACAGACACACACAAAGAACACACACACACACACACACACACACACACACTCACAGCCACACACACACACAGCCACAGACACACACAGCCACAGACACACACACACACACACACACACACACACACAGTAAGTCATGTTACATTACTACGTCATGGCTCATACTCTACATTCTACTGTAACCTGCTCATTAACACACTACACACTCAACACAACTTCGATTATAAACCCGACATTACACTCTACAGGTGTGTGTGTGTCTGTGTGTGTGTGGCTGTGTGTGTGTGTGTGTGTGCGTGTGTCTGTGTGTGTGTGTGTCTGTGTGTGTGTGGCTGTGTGTGTGTGTGTGTGTGTGTGTCGCTTTCATTCTGTATCAGTAAAACGAAACTTACGGAAGTCGCCCGAATACAAGTGTCCACATCAAGAATAACACATAATGTGAACAGGTCGAGGTGTGTACTTACCTTCACTGTGTGTGTGTGTGTGTGTCTGTGTGTGTGTGTCTGTGTGTGTGTGCCCAGGCCCTGGTCCAGCGCAGTGAACTCACACACTCCTGTCACGCTGCTCTGCTCTCCGACTTTAGGTTTCGTTTCATCAGCGCTGCGCTGTGGAGGTTACCGTTACCGTAATGACTGAGATATGAGCGCGCGCAACCTGTTCTCACGCGCCGTAACCAGTGTACAAATATAAAAAAGATATTTTATATATATATATATTTCTTATGAAAGTAGAAACACGCAGTTAGTTTTGATGTGAGGATGTAAGTTGTGTCTGCTGGTGTGCGCTGCGGGAAGATGCCTCTGAGCTTATATACCGGGTTTTACGGCTGGCATGTGACACTCGCAAACTCACACTGTGATAAATAAATAATAAATAAATAAAAAAAGACTTTTTTCTAGTCTGGACGTTTTTAACATAAAAGTCTGGGGTTTAATTTAAATATGTCAGAATCTACAAAACATTAGTCTCTTTATTTTAAGAAAAGAGCGATTTTTTTATGGTTTATACTTAGATAAAATATATTTATTAATGGTAAGTGCTTTATTAGACAGACTGATAGATAGATAGATAGATTTACTTTATTGACCCCCAGCATATATTTGTGTGCTACACCCTGTACGAAGGTACAAAGTACACCATGGACTGGGTACCAACACATCATATGGCACAATCACACACACACACACACACACACACACACACACACACACACACACACACACACACACACACAATCACACACACAATCACACAGACTATTTTGCATGTCTTTGGACTGTAGGAGGAAACTGACGTACTCAGAGGAAACTCGCTGCTGAGCCACAACATTCAATACAGAACCTACAAAATACTGTGAGGTGCAGAAGGACAGCATCAGGATAAACAGAAAAGAAGAGGTACAAAGGAGCAAGGATCAACCAAGTGGTGTGTGTGTGTGTGTGTTTACATCAATTAGTCTTGTACAGTTGATTATTCCGTGATGCTGCTCCTCCATACACTGTTGAACATGAACTCTGGACATGACATGACCTGTTAGAGCCTCAGTAACCTGCTGCACACTCAGAAGGAGCTGGGGGCCCTCGCTCTGGTCCCTCCTCGCTCTGGTCCCTCCTCGCTCTGGTCCCTCCCCGCTCTGGTCCCTCCTCGCTCTGGACCTCTCGCTCTAAACCCCTCTTACTCTTTAAAGTCAAATTACTTCTGGATACGTGTGAAATTGAAAATAAAGGACATACTCTGTAAGTAATACCGATAAATACAATATCAATGTTAAATTTATAGCTATATCTATCTATCTATCTCTATTATTAATATAATACACAACATATTTTTCGTTTCCTACAATGTGTACACCTTCTTGGCCGACTGTGTATACAGTATAGTGAGTATATACAAAAACTTTGGCTGAGTTGAGAAAGAAAATTGTAATTGTGCAGCAATGTCGCCACCTAGTGGACCAAACTAAACAAGTGGAGTCAATTTAAAGTGGGGAAAAGTATTATTATTATTATTTTTTTTTTTATACATACTACTAATCTCCAGGTACTGAGATAAACAAAATAACAATAATAATCATAATAGATAATAAAATACAGATACATAAAAGAGATTAAGCAGTGAGATACAGCTACATTTTTATTATATATATATATATATATATATATATATATATATATATTTTTTTTTTTTTTTTTAAAGTTTATATTTAATAAAGAGTTATATATGTGTAATAAATTATATAGACAGATTAATTAATTAATTATTTGTTTGTTTCTTCACATCATTTGACAATCATTTTATTAATTTATTAATACATATTATATATTTTTATTTATTATTGGTCGCAGTAGTAATACTATTTGTTTGCTACAGCATGAAACAAATAAAACATTTACATTTTTATTTATTTATTCATACATTAATTTAGTTTATAACAAGTTTGATTGCAACATCAAGCACAACGTTTTCATGAAACTAAATATTTATTCCATTTCCATCATACAAATTCTAAGAAAAAGATTTAAAGAATAAAAGATGTTTCATTAAAAATAAAATATGCTTGAGGTTGTGATTCAAGTCAGTGATCACCAGACCAGTGTGTGTGTGTGTGTGTGTGTGTGTGTGTGTGAGACTGTACATCTGTATATACAGTTTGTAAAAAATATGACACTTGAATATGTTTTTTTTAAAAATGGCAGAGAATTCACAAACATTCACAAACAACCTTCAGTACAGTGTGTAACTCAAGTCTCCTGGGATTAAAGCACATGAGTGAACTTTTCACACTCAACGTCTCTCACAAGTTTAGAGTTCAAATAATAAACATATTAAATATTAAACAGCAGCTAAGTTAAAGTTTAAAACAAGGTTACGTTTCATTTTGTGCGTCTCTGCCCCTCACCAGCGATTAACATGTTCACATATTTATAATGATTATTAACACGTTCCTCCTGTGTGACATCACACACCAGGTGTTTCAATCTTCAGCGCAGGAATTTACCTGGCCTGGTCATGTGACCTCCAGGTGATGAGAAGTATTGGTTTATTTTGTAGTGTTAGTGTTTATTACTCATATTATTATTATTATAAGTTTCCTGCGTGTTCATCACCAGAGGTCCGGCTCGACCCAGACGATTTTGCGCTGCTCTTCCCGGACGATGTCCTGCAGGTTGTCCAGCAGGGCGGCGATGTCGTTCCAGCTGTCAGGAGCAACCTTGCGGTACAGACAGGGCAGTTTGTCCAGGAGAGGCTCCTCGCTCCGGGAACACTCGAGCAGCTGAGTCTCCGTTATGAAGTGCTGACGCAGTTTGTGTCTGTGAGTGAGAGAGAGAGAGAGAGAGGGAGAGAGGAACGACAGACGGGTGTGTTTATACCAGACGAGATTCTTTCAGGAAATCCATCACTACAGCAGACACTCAGTGAGTGCGAGAGCGTCTGGTCTGTACGAGACGACCTACTTGAACTTGCGCGCGCTGCGGTCTGTAGACGCGATGAAGATGATGATGGGGAAAATCTCAGCACGGTGCAGACGCCGGACACAATCCAGCCCCAGCGGGAGAACACAGTGAGTGCCCTGCACACACACACACACACACACACACACACACACACACTTACAATAATGCAGTCAGTAACAGTGTAGTATATTGCACTACTGTGTGTGTGTGTGTGTACAATGATACGTACGCGTTTCATGATCTTCTCGACCCCCTGCACGGTGTAATAGCAGTGTGTGTTGGCGTCACACTCCTCCAGAACCTCGCCCTTCTGCATGCGGGCCGCATGTTCAGACGGACTCAGCGTCTCTGAGGCCAGAAAAATAAGAGAAGATTCAACTTTATTAACCCCGGAAGAAACTCCTGAAAGGCGTGACATCATCACTTACAGTCTGTACCCTTTAATATATCTTTATTTTAAATATCAAACATTTACTCGTCTGTATCTCGTCCTCTCAGACAACACGCACCATCACCGCTAAAGACGATCCGCAGAGACATCGGGACACTTATGATTTATTCATTCTTAAAACAAACCAAGTAATAATGATTTGTGTTAAAATCCTTTTTTGACTACTTACATAACATTATAAATTATTCTTATTATTGTTAGTAGTATATTAGAGTTATTCAAATTATTTTGTTATGGAATAAAAAATTTGAAGGACTTAAATTTATTACTTGTTTTTTTTGTTTGTTTATTTAATATTGTACTTAATAGTTTTTTTTTATATTTCAGCAACTTTTTTAACATTAAAGTAATTAATTGTAATTAATTTATTAATAAATTATTATTATTAGTAGTAGTAATAGTCATATTTTGTATGGCATAATATTATTATTATTATATATATATATATATATATATATATATATATATATATAATTTTATATATTTGTTTGTTTATTTTATATCATAAAAGCAAACTAAATAATAAATATATAAACAGATTAATACATCAATTATGTGTTTGATTTTTTTTTTACATTTTGACAACTTTTATTTTACACCATATATATTTTTTATTAATTTAATCATTTTATTTAAACAATAAGTTATTGTTATTATTATTTATTATTATTAAATGATTCCAGGAAATAATTATTAATAATAATAATAATAGCAATAGTTTTTTTTATCTGTTATTTGTTTATGGATGAAAAAAAAATACTGTATTAAAACAATTACATTTAATTTAATTTATTTATTAGTTTGTTTACATCATGACAATAAACTAATGAATAGATCAATATTTAATTTCTGTTTATTTGTGTACCTTTAACATTTATTTTTATAGAATCTTATCACATATTATTATTATTATTAGCAGTAGTATTAATTTTTGTTATTATATGAAACATGAAATCACTTAAACCGTTGTCTGTCTGTCTGTCTGTCTGTCTGTCTCTCTGTCTGTCTGTCTCTCTGTCTGTCTCTCTGCCTGCCTGTCTGTCTGTCTGTCTCTCTGTCTGTTTCTCTGTCTGTCTCTCTGTCTGTCTGTCTCTCTGTCTATCTCTCTGCCGGTCTCTCTGCCTGTCTGTCTGTCTGTCTGTCTCTCTGTTTGTCTCTCTGCCTGTCTGTCTCTCTACCTGTCTGTCTGTCTCTCTGTCTGTCTCTCTGCCTGTCTGTCTGTCTGTCTCTCTGCCTGTCTGTCTGTCTCTCTGTCTGTCTCTCTGCCTGTCTGTCTGTCTGTCTCTCTGTCTCTCTGCCTGTATCTCTGTCTGTCTGTATCTCTGCCTGTCTGTCTGTCTGTCTCTCTGCCTGTCTGTCTGTCTCTCTGTCTCTCTGCCTGTCTGTCTGTCTGTCTCTCTATCTCTGTCTGTCTCTCTGCCTGCCTGTCTGTCTGTCTGTCTGTCTGTCTGTCTGTCTATCTCTTTGTCTGTCTGTCTCGCTGCCTGTCTGTCTGTCTTGCTGCCTGTCTGTCTGTCTCTCTGCCTGTCTTTCTGTCTCTGTGTCTTTCTGTCTCTGTGCCTGTATGTCTCTCCGTCTGTCTCTCCGTCTGTCTGTCTCTGTGCTTGTCTCTCTGTCGTTCTATGTCTGTCGTGTAGTTGTCCTTGCCGTACCTGGTTCACACAGCTGGTATCCCTGCTGCTCAGCCAGGCGTTTATGAACGATGCCCCTGAGGATTGTGGGAAGCAGGAGGACGGGGCGGCACACAGGGGGGTAGTGAGGGGTCACCAGGGTGTAGGGCATCAGACTCACAGAGCCGAGCTTCCCGTCATCTGAGGGGTAATAACAGGGGGCGGGGGATCAGAAGAGGGGGGGGGGGGTTAAACCTGGATTACAGGAACGACTCGACTGCAGAACACACACACACACACACACACACACACTCTCTCTCTCTCACCACGTGGTGAGTTTGTGCTGTTGTCCTCCTCCACGCTGACCCACAGTGGGTTCCTGCCCTGTCGTGCTGTACTGACGATCCGTACAGTCTTCTGCTTCACCTTTGCCCTCTCCAACTGTACACACACACACACACACACACACACACACACAGAATTATTATACATATAATACATAATGTAACATAATCATTAACATTACTTTTCATCCTGATAGATTTTATAATTCTTTGCAGCCATGGTTACCTTTGCTAACTTTAATATATATGTTTTAATAGATAAACTAACAATTATTTTAAAAGGAGACGGTTGATATTTAGGAAGGAAGGAAGGAAGGAAGGAAGGAAGGAGTCTCCGGTGTCAGTGCTTTCATGGTGTAATGACATTATGATAAAGAAACTGAAACAGGAAGTGCTTTACCCTCTTGGGTGCTTGTTGTTGAAATGAAAGCTCCTCGATCGCTCTGATTAACTGCCTCTGCGCTCTACACAACACACACACACACACACACACACACACACTCCTGAGCGTCCGCATCGAACACCGCACTGTACTCTGCTGTACTAAGCGGCTGCTGTACTACCTGTAGAAATTAGGGACACGCCCACTCTTCAGGTCGATCAGCTGACACCTGTCGACGTGACTCGCCCTCCAGTAACCCTCATGGCCGAAGTGGCTGTCCGTCACGTGCAGGATGTCGTTACAGGTGACGGACAGCGCCTCGGCCCCGCCCCCCTGCAGCGACATGTTCACACGGACGTAGAAGGAGTCGCCCGAGGTGACCTCACAGCTTTTCAGCTGCTGGAGGAGATTCTGATAGGCTGAGGGGGAAAAGTGTGAAGGTGTTAGAAGAGTCATAAGACGGTCAAAACACAATGCTGGTGCTGATTTTATTTAAAAAAATTCATGTTGTACATATAATACAGAATAGAACAACATTTTAGAATAATACACTTTTTCAGGTTTATCTCTTTTCATGTGAAATCTAAATTGGCCGAGCTTTGAATTTAATAAAGTTACGGACACTACACCCAGGAGAAGCACTTTTCAGCAATAGTGGCATGTTGTGCCTGACTAGGTTTAATAATAAAGTAGTTACATGTGTGTCTTGTAAAAAGTAGTGACCATTTTTCATTCAACAAAAATAAAAAACATTTATAAAAAATTGAAGCATGACTTTTTTTGTTGTTTTCGCTGCCCCCTGGTGGAGTAACTGAGAATGGCTCTTTTTCCAGGACGGTTTATATTCAGAACACAGTTGGTAAAGTCTTCCTGGTGGATCGGGTTAGAACCTTTATTGGACCTGGGGGTTCTGGTTCAGGAGACACTGGAGATGCTGATCAAGGCATCAGATATCTGTTAGCTATTTAAGATACGTTAGCATTTCTGTTCCTTACGGCTGAGCCTCGCCTGCTGACAATCTTCAGAATTACGATCTCCAAGTGATTTAGTTTTTATTCTTTTACGACTTAAATCAAACTGAACAGCATCCTGAGTTCTTTCGTAAGTTTGGCCTCAGTATCTCGGAGTGGGCGGAGCTTAGGCCCTTTGTGTTTAATCCGCACGCTACATTCGCTTTCATTCTCAGAAGGTGGCGCCGCGGAGAAGGCGGAGACGTATCTGCTTAAAGGGACGTGTGAAGTGTGTGTGAGTGTACACGGTGTGTGTGTGTCCGTGCTGACCGTCTTGTTTCGGGCGCAGGGAGAGACTGCAGGGCCCGTTGACCTGCCCGAGCGCCCACAGAGCCTCCTCCATGGTGGAATCTTCCAGATGCATCCGGAGCGCGCGCTGCTCCTTCTGGAACTTCACCTGCATAAACACACAGAGGGGTGTGTGAGCTAACACACACACACACACGCACACACGCACACACACACACACACACACACACCTCCAGGATCTGCGCCCCGGGGTTGATGCCCACGACGTGCGCAGGCGAGCCCTCGGTGACCTGATGGACGAAGACGCCCGTCTTGTTCCCGCCGATGACCTGCAGCTGGCTCAGCATCGCCTCCCCCTGGAAGGACAGAGTCAGGGCTCGGCTGGTGATGCGCACAGCCTGAGGACGGGAACGCACCAGGAACGGGGGAGCCGACGCCCGGGACGCGCTGCGAGAGAGAGAGAGAGAGAGAGAGAGAGAGAGAGAGAGAGAGAGAGAGAGGGAGAGAGAGAGAGGGAGGAAAGATACAGACAAATACAGATGAGGAGACGTTCAAGGACGAAAAATGTAAAAGAAGTAAAAGAAGAGTCAAAAGTAAAAATTATGATATTTCAAATGCGTTTTTTTGTTTGAAAAGAAAATATCACACCCTTCTTTCACACTAAAAAGTATGCTTTGTGTGTGTGTGTGTGTGTGTGTGTGTGTATGTGTATGTGTATGTATGTGTGCGTGTATGTGTGTGTGTGTGTGTGTGTGTGTATGTATGTGTGCGTGTATGTGTGTGTGTGTGTATGTATGTGTGTGTATGTGTGTGTGTGTATGTGTGAGTGTGTGTGTGAGAGAGAGAGAGAAAGATATTTTTGTTAATTTACCCAGTTGTTTCCAGAGAGTCAGGGGACAGTGAGGTTTTCCCCTCGTTCTCATCTGGGGAAAAAAAATGTTAATATAGAACTTGGACACCCATGGCTGCTCAATGATACACACACACACCTACACACCTACACACACACATACCTATTCATAGAAAAACAAAACTAGCCAAACAAGAAAAGTCATTAACGTCATGGAAGAACAACCAAGAATGCAGAAATGAACTGTGCATGTGTACACGTGTGTGTGTGTGTGTGTGTGTGTGTGTGTGTGTGTGTGTGTGTGTGTGTGTGTGTGTGTTGTCACCTTTGAAAGGGCATTGAATATCGGTCTCATAGGTCACGATACAAAACGAATCTTCACTGCTAAAAACACACAAAAAAATGAACATTCTTTATTTGATTTATTTGTGTTTGTTATACACGTCTCTCCCTGTGTCTCCGTCTCTCCCTGTGTCTCCGTCTCTCCCTGTGTCTCTCTTCGTCTCTCTCCCCCTGTGTGTCTCTCTGTCTCTCCGTCTCTCTCTGTCTCTCCCTGTGTCTCTCTTCGTCTCTCTCTCTCTCTCCCTGTGTCTCTCTCTGTCTCTCCGTCTCTCCCTGTGTGTCTCTCTGTCTCTCCGTCTCTCCCTGCGTCTGCAGTAGACGTTTTATGTGAATGTTCCCACAGACATCCGATTGCTCTCATTATTTGAATACACACTTTCATAAGGAACAACTTCTTCTCCATAAATAACCAGATTTGTTTAAGCAGAACTACAGCGCTGGGGCCTTTTTATTAGTTTCACAGTGTGTGTGTGTGTGTGTGTGTGTGTGTGTGTGTGTGTGTGTGTGTGTTATTATGGTTGTAGTAAAAGCGTTTATGAGGTAAGGACATGATGCAGCCGTGTCTTCACGCCTGAGTGATCTTGTTCCTGGTTGTAAACTTTACGGGGTGGTGACGAAGCGCCGCGCCCTCAGAAAACCAAACTGCAGTGGAGCTGAGATTCGCTCTCCGCTTCTCCCTCGCTTTGCGTCTCTGTAGAATGGCGGTGCGCTTTGAGGAAGCGAGAGCACCGCCGCGTCCTCTTTACACCCGGCGCCTGCTGAGTCAGAGCTGCAGGTGAGAAACACGCTGCTGGAACCCGCAGGACCGGGCTGCTGCACTCTGCTCGTGTCAGTCTAAACACCGTGACCGCTTGTGTAGAGGCAACAAAAACATTCTGACAAGGACTCGAACGGGTGAGATGACTGATTTAGACAAAACGTGTCTCTGAGAAATGAAGAACATGTCCATTACGTCATGGAGACAATGAAGACAAAATACTCCCGTGACACACACACACACACACACACAGGCAAGCTGGTGCAGAAAGCCCTTCTGTCCAAGTGTAACGCTCGCCTGTCCATGTTTATCTGTCTGAGTCAAACTGTCGAAGTGTAAATCCTGCCTGTCCGAGTGTAAAGCTCTCCTGTGCAGATGTGAAACTCACCTGTGATCACTTAAATCCGGGTCTATGCTTCTCCTGCGCAGGGAGTCTGAACAGGGAGGCTCCACTAAACTGGACCGCGAACTACTGAAGCCATCATCACTCAATGCCTGAGGAGAAAAAAAAACCCCTACTGAATTATCAACACTCGTGGAAGACATCCACAAGAGTCCTCATGGACGGACGCACAAAGCGACCTCCTCATGCTGATTATCACCGGGCTGCTGAAGTCATGAAGTGCAGTAACGATGTAGGTGGTGATTAGTAAAAGGGTATAAAAACAAAAACCCACTTTAGTCGACGCGAAGGTGCTGATGCAACCAGGAAACACGGCGTTCATGCGGCGCAGACGGGGCCGGCTGGACGGAGGACTTTCATGGATGTCCCAGCTTAACGAACGATCCTGCAGGAAGACAGCGTTAATGACCGAGCAGGGACAGAGACAAGGTGAGTACGAGTGAGGTGATGTCACTCACGCTGGACTGACTGGACTCCCTCTGTGTCTTCTGTGCTCGCAGAGTGAAGATCTCCTCTTGTAGGTCCACCAGCTGCGCCCTCAGCGTGTCCTTCTCCGCCAGGCTACACGCGTTCTGGGTCTGCGCCTCGTCACGCGCCAGGTACGCCTACACCAGGGAGGACCAACAGTGCTTGTTAGAACGTAGCTCGTGCCTGTGCTCCCCTGTAAGCGATCATCCCAACCACTAAAAAGTCCGTTTTTCACGGTCCTGGGAACATGTGGTTCTGGCAAAGACAGCATAATAGAATATGGGCTTCTGGCATTATGAGGTTCTAGGACTATACAGTTCCGTCAACACATGATTTTGGGAACTCATGGTCCCAGGGATGTGGAACCGTAGGAATAAAGGAGTCTGTCAGTGTTCTGTTGGATATATAGTTATGGACTGGGATTGTAGGAATATAAGTACATCTGAGTTTGGAAACGCTGTTAGCCTCATTAGCGCTGCCTGCGTTTACGCTCACGCTCGGTCTGTGTTCCCTGCAGCGTACAGTACGGCGCTCAGCACCGCTGCACAGATCTACAACAAACATAACGTGTTCTCGAGTAAACACAGACGGCACAGAATGAGGAAGCGCAACGCTCCAGACAAAAGGGGTGTGTAGTGAAGTGAAAGGTGCAAGCGGCAGAAATAGAGATGTGACTTTTCCCTAACGCGTCAAATTAAACCTCATGCAAACGCAACGAGATCCGTAATGTGTTCAGTTCCGTTAGAAGAACAAAAGAGTCCAACGAGGCCGAACTGACCTGCGTAATCGTGCTTTAATCCTGCTTCATACCTGCTTTAATCCTTTTTAAAACCCATTTTAATCCCACGTTAATCCCGCCTGTTTCATCCCCACCTTAATCCCACTTAAATCCTGTTTCATCCCCATTTTAATCCCTCGTTAATCCCACCTTAATCCTGTTTTATACCCATTTTAATCCCACCTTAATCCTGTGTTATCTCCATTTTAATCCCTCATTAATTCCACTTTAATCCTGTTTTCTACCAATTTTAATCCCTTGGTAATCCCACATTAATCCTGTTTTATACCCATTTTAATCCTGCCTTAATCCCACATTAATCCTGTTTTATCCCCATTTGAATCCCACATTAATCCTGTTTTATCCCCATTTTAATCCCTTGTTAATCCCACATTAGTACTGCTTTATACCCACTTTAATCCGATTTTAAACACATTTTAATCCCACTTTAATTCTGCAATAATTACACTTTTTAAACCTGTGTTGAATCGACTTTAAATCGCTGTAATCGCACTTTTTTCTTTTTTTTCTTTCCTTCTCTCTATTTCTTTTATTTTTTCTTTTGTTTCCTCTCCTTTACAATTCTCTCTCCTGTTAAAATCTGCCATAATTTCACTTTTTTCTATTTGTAATTATTCTTCTCTCTCCTCTACATCATCCTTCCTTCATTTTTTCCTTCTTTAATTTCTTCAGCTAAAACATACCACATCTTTTTTCTCTTTCATTTAGATTTTCTTTCTTCTTTCTCATTTCTTCTTATTTTGTTTCCTGCTCTCTCTTTCTTTTTTCTTTCTTTCTGTCCGTCCTCTTTTCTTTCCTTCTTTTTTCTCCTTCTTTCATTCTGCTAAAACGTGCCATTGTCTTTCTTCCCTTTTCTAGAAGTACTTTTCGTCCTTCAGTTATTTTCTTCTATCCTACATTCTTGCATGTTTTTTTCTCGTTCCCTCTTTCATGTAAACACACCATGTTTATTGTAACGCTAGCTCTTAGCGTCCAGGGATATTAGCATGTTAGCTATTGTTTCAGATCTGAAACGGCGCGGCTGTGAGTTAGCATCATACGTGTAGATGAGGAGGTGGAGAGAGTTACAGTAGTAACAGCGTGATGGGGTGGGACGGGCACTGACCCGGTCTCGCTCGGCCTGAAGCTCTCCAAACTGGTTCTGGAAGGCGGAGCTTTTCTGCTGATACATCTCACAATCCAGGGTCAGCTTCTGCACCTGCAGGGCCAGACAGTCCTTCTCCTCTAACAGCTAGAGACAGAGTGTGTGTGTGTGTGTGTGTGTGTGTGTGTGTGTGTGTGTGAGAGAGAGAGAAAGAGAGATAGAGGGAGTAGAACCGGTTATTAACATGACCCTGTGATGCCATGAGAACACACACACACACACACACACACACACACACACACACACACACACACAGCACTGTATCTGTTCTGCATTTCACAATAAGTAAATAAATAAATAACACACTCCTGAGCACCTCGCTTCTCTGCCTTGTTAGCGTCTCGTTCTCATCTTGAAGTCTCCGCAGCTCTTCCGCAAGTTCAGTGCGGCGATCCCTCGCTTCCTCCAAATCCTGGGCCAGGATGTCCTGACACGCCTGACACACACACACACACACACACACAGATTGATTGTGTGTTTTAAATGGATGAGTCTGTGTGTGTGTGTGTGTGTGTGTGTGTGTGTGTGTGTGTGTGTGTGTGTGTGTGTGTGTCTGACCGGTGTTATGTTCTCAGCGTGCTGCAGTTGTCTGCGCAGTGTGATGATCTCCTCACGGAGTTGCTGCGTGTCGCTGGCGGACCCTCGTCTCACTGAGCGATGTCTCTGAAAATCTGTCTCCATCTGAGCCTTTCCGAGCTCACACTGCAGCTGATACACCTGAGAGACAGACAGGGAGAGGGACAGACAGGGAGAGGGACAGACAGGGAGAGGGACAGACAGGGACAGACAGGGAGAGGGACAGACAGGGAGAGAGACACACAGGGAGAGGGACACACAGGGAGAGGGACACACAGGGAGAGACAGGGAGAGGGACACACAGGGAGAGAGACACACAGGGAGAGGGACACACAGGGAGAGGGACAGACAGGGAGAGGGACACACAGGGACACACAGGGAGAGGGACACACAGGGAGAGAGACACACAGGGAGAGGGACACACAGGGACAGACAGGGAGAGGGACAGACAGGGAGAGGGACACACAGGGACAGACAGGGAGAGGGACAGACAGGGAGAGGGACATACAGGGACAGACAGGGAGAGGGACAGACAGGGAGAGAGACACACAGGGAGAGGGACACACAGGGAGAGGGACACACAGGGAGAGGGACACACAGGGAGAGACAGGGAGAGGGACACACAGGGAGAGAGACACACAGGGAGAGGGACACACAGGGAGAGGGACAGACAGGGAGAGGGACACACAGGGACAGACAGGGAGAGAGACACACAGGGAGAGGGACACACAGGGAGAGGGACACACAGGGAGAGGGACACACAGGGAGAGACAGGGAGAGGGGCACACAGGGAGAGAGACACACAGGGAGAGGGACACACAGGGAGAGGGACACACAGGGACACACAGGGAGAGGGACACACAGGGAGAGAGACACACAGGGAGAGGGACACACAGGGAGAGGGACACACAGGGAGAGGGACAGACAGGGAGAGGGACACACAGGGACAGACAGGGAGAGGGACACACAGGGAGAGAGACACACAGGGAGAGGGACACACAGGGAGAGGGACAGACAGGGAGAGGGACACACAGGGACAGACAGGGAGAGAGACACACAGAGAGAGACACACAGGGAGAGAGACACACAGGGAGAGGGACAGACAGGGAGAGGGACAGTAAAAGTTAACAGCTAATTAAAGACTATAGGGTTCAGTATATAAGCGCACACACACACACACACACACACACACCTACACACACACCTACACACACACACACACACACACACACACCTACACACCTACACACACCTACACACACACACACACACACACACACACACCTACACACACACCTACACACACCTACACACCTACACACACCTACACACCTACACACACCTACACACACACACACACACACACACACACACACACACACACACACACACACACACACCTGTAGGTTGAGATCTCTGCAGCGGATGTTGACTTCTGATTTCTCCTCCACTGCGGCGGCGTAACGTACGTACAGATCACACTTTTCATCTTTCAGCTTCAACAGGTCTCTGTACATGTCTATACACACACACACACACACACACACACACACACACACATTTTATTTATGTATTAAAGTGTTCCTGCAAGATACCTGTAAGTGTGTGTGTGTTACCTGCATGGGACTTGCACATGCGTGTGTGTGTTTGTGTGTGTGTGTCTGTTATCTGTGTGGGACTTGCGCAGGCATGTGTGTGTGTGTAGATGTGTGTGTGTAGGTGTGTGTGTGTGTGTCTGTGTGTGTAGGTGTTTGTGTGTGTGTGTGTGTGTGTAGGTGTGTGTGTAGGTGTGTGTGTGTGTGTGTGTGTGTGTGTGTGTGTGTGTGCGTGTGTGTGTGTGTGTGTGTGTAGGTGTGTGTGTCTGTTACCTGTGTGGGACTTGTGCAGGCGTATGTGTGTGTGTGTGTGTGTGTGTGTTAACTGCTTGGCACTTGCGCAGTCGTGTGTGTTTGTGTGTGAGTGTGTGTGTGTGTGTGTGTTACTTGCGTGGGACTTGCGCAGGTGTGTGTGTGTTACTTGCGTGGGACTTGCGCAGACGTGTGTGTGTGTGTGTGTGTGTGTGTGTGTGTGTGTGTGTGTGTGTGTTACCTGCGTGGGACTTGCGCAGGCGTGTGTGTTCAGTCTGCACTGTTTTCTGCTCCTCCAGCTGCTGTGTGACGCGCGACAGCTCCCCCTGCAGGCTACAACACTGCGCGCGCAGCTGCACCGCCTCCTCACGCTCCGTCTGCAGCTCCTTCTGCATCCCCGTCACCGCGCGCACCAAGTACTCCGTCAGCTCCGAGTACTTTATCAACCCTGCTCACACACACACACACACACACACACACACACACACATAATTACATATTTTTAGAATAATTAAAAGATTTTCATTTCATTTTAATTTTTATTGCTTTTTTTCCCCCAATTTATTTTATTTTATTCCACTATTTCTCCTCATTCGCTCTCCACACTGATGTCACTGCCGCGATTATCATCAACGTTCACGACATCATTGTTACGACTCTCAACGGATAAATAAGAAGCAGCTCAGTAATAAATACATCACAGCTTTAAAATACAAATGAAAGAAGGAAAAGTAAAGAAAGAAAAACAGAAAAATACACGAAAAGTAAAAAAGATCACGAATAAAAATATCAAATCGATAAAGACGTGTGTGGGGTGACGGGACGAATAGAAAATAAATAGTTACGAAACTGATTTATAACTGTGAGATCAAACAGACGAGACTGATGATTAATAACCAGAGAAAAGTCAACAAAATAAATAAAAGCAAAAAAGACAGAAAGGCAAAGATGAGAGAAATGAGACACCAAAGGAGTCTGAAGAGAGAGAAACATTTACTGCACACATAAACACACGCTGTAAACATATCTCTAGTTTCACTCATTTATTCCTTTCATCATTTCACTTTTCCACTGACTGCACCAAAGTCTTATGTTTTGTATTACCAGGACATTATTATTATTATTATTATTATTATTATTATTATTATTATTTCTTAATCTTGGTGCTGTGTGTATGATGATGATGACGATGATGATGAAGGCCGTTACCGCTGAAGCGGCTGGGCTCGGTGCTGGGTTTGCAGCCGGTGACCTTCGTGTAGAGGGCGGGGTAGTGGATCATCAGACCCTCCAGCAGAGCCATGGCTCCGTTACGCCCCTGAATGCGCAGCAGGTCCAGCATGTGACCTACACACACACACACACACACACACACACACACACACACACACACACACACAGCACCAAGATTAAGAAATCTGGAATAACACAAAACTACAACTAACATTACTGTTCTTCATTAGTGATGCATTAAAAATTTCACCAGTTTATATCTACCGTTAAACAAAATGCCTTTTCATATTTCAGACAACACACACATACACACACACACACACACACACACACACACACACACACACACACACACAACACTTAGGCTACGTTCACACCACAACCCACGTTGGTCAGATCAGATCTTTTGCTCAGATCAGACTACACGTGACTTTTATCCGACTCTCACGTGGACACGTCTGTCCTCTGAAACAGCACGCTTGTTCGCGTCATATTGGAGCGAGTGCTCGTTCATTTCAAACACTGGATGCGATTTTAAACACACATCAAGCTGCTTGTGGTTTTGCTCCGGAGGACGGCGAGCAGTCAGTCAGCCGTATTTGTTTGAGGAGGAAAGCCAGACGCATCGCTTTAGCTGTTCTAGCAGCGGTCGCTGGCGCTCCCAGTGCCGATGACATCAGCGAGCGGCACGCGCATGCGTAGCGACATAAAGTCACATTAATTCTGATCTGCCCGTTCTCATTCAAGTCACATGAGCACATATCAGATAAATGTCCGCTCTAGGACCAAATCTGAGTGCACCAAATATAAATAACATTGAAAACAGAATCCAGATATGTGGTTCATAATTCAGTTTCAGCGACGCTACAAAAACGCTGAAGAATGTGAGAAGAGCCGGATTAGATGACATGTTGCTACGGCGCAGTGCCGTGATTAGACTCCAAACTCCTCGAGGAACGTGATGACCTTCAGCGGCGGCTCGTCTGTCGGCAGGATCGGGTTTCATTCCGAGTCATGTTTCATTCTGACACAGAGTTCATTCTTTAGACTCAAACCCCTGATTGTTGTTTTTCAGTGAAGCGTCATTGTGTCAGAACCCGACACTTCCACTCCACACCACCAGGGGTCGCCATTCCCGGGTCTCGTAAACTCTCACCTAAAGCCTTTTCCCGAAAGATTTTTCTCTCACCAAAAGAATTTTCCCTGAGCGACACGACAGTAATGCACTGGTCTTTGAACGGAGAGGACGAGTTGGACTCAGGAGCGAGGTGAGGCACGCTTGCGATATTAGCGACACTGGCCAATCCTAAGCGTCCATCAGCTCGTGCAAGTCAGAAGTGGGTGGATATCGCTTATCTCGTACAGCATCCCTAAAGCGAAAAAAAAAAATAAAAAACAAAAAGGGGAATAAAAGTTCTCGAATAGGGAAATGGGTTTTTTGAAAATCCATTTTAATAATTTTTGTTGTTACTTTTTGACCGCGCCCTTGTCTCCACAAGTACACAAAGCTGCGCCCCAAAACACACAAAAGCATGTCTAGCACAGGTCGTCCTGACATCCATTTCAAGTGCTTCTAAAGCTTCGACTGACTCAGAGCTCGATAAACAGGATTTAAAAGGATATGAATCAGTTTGTGGGGGCGTGGCTATAAAATGAAAGACAATCAGCAGACAAACATCCTGCGCCAGTGTTAGTTTGAATTATTTCTAGAGAATTTTCCACATTAGTTGTTCTAATAAGACATGAAAAATATTGACTAATCAGCTGTGAGGATCTACAATTAACATCTTATTAATCTATTATTACTGTTATTAGTGTTTACCTTAATGGTTAATGGAAACAAACAATCAAAGACAATAACTTTAATATTGTATTTGTTGTTTAATTGTATGGTGCAGCTGAAGCACTTGTTATTGTTAACTTGTGTGTATCACCTGCTCATAAATTCGACCACGCCCCTTTTCTCACCTGCGTGTTTCAGCGTCTCTGTACAGGACACTGTAACTCACACACGCTGTACACACAACTAAAATCTTACCAGAACAAACGGAAATAATAGACTTTAAAATCCTTTGTTGATTTGTTATTTTCATAATGAAACATCTGTGTTTAAATTTTAATTAAAGGTGAGAATCAGAAAGTGGTGCACACTGTGACAGATGATGTGCATTGTGTGTTGTTATGATGACAATTATTATTATTATTATTATTATTATTATTATTATTATTATTATTATTATTATTATTATTATTATTAATATTATTATTAGTAGATAATTGTGTGTAGTTATGAGTGCATGTGTGTGTGGAAATGCAAACCTTTGTATAATCTTGGAACAAAATGAAATCAATGAGAAAATCTAATTTAAAGGAACTATTTGTTCATATAATTACTGCATTAACACAAGCATCACTCACTTTATCCTGTATTCAGGGTCGTGCGAGGCCTGGAGACTATCCCAGGAGACTTAGGGCACGAGGCGGGGTACACCCTGGGCAGATGCCAATCCATCACAGGGTACATTCACACATTATGGGTAATTTGGGAACGCCAGTTAGACTAACCTGCATGTTTTTGGAATGCGGGAGGAAAGCGGAGCACCCGGAGGAAACCCACCAAGCACGAGGATGGAAGTTGTGATCATTGATATTTCATTTTATTGTTACTATTAAACTTTCTTTCTTTCGGCTGCTCCCCTCTAGGGGTCGCCACGGCAGACAATCTGATCCGCACACAACTTTTACA
>QNUK01000252.1:477500-570000 GCA_013621035.1 Clarias magur
AGGCAGAGCCTGGAGAGCAGAGGCTTGTGCTGCGGCACGTCCTGGAGAACCCGCTGTAGAACCTCGCTGATCTGTGACGCATAGCCAAACACACACACACACACACACACACACACACACACACACACACACACACACGCAGTTTTATAAGAAAATGACATTAAAGCCTGCAGAACCAGACACAGTCCTTCTGAGGATTTTGCTGCACCACCTTCTTTATTCATGCAGCAAAACCCAGAGTTTTCCTTTTTGATTAGTTTGGTCTGAAAGGTTCTCTTGTACATACCTGTAACACGCTGCTTTCTATTCAGACCTACACATCTATTTATTTATTTATTTATTTTAGCTGGAATACTAATGTTTTGAAGTCAGATAATGAAGTAAAAAAATATACATGCATAACAAAGTTTGTACAAAAAGGTGAATAAGACATTTACCAGTTCCGTGGTTGATGTTAAAGAACCTTAAGTGTCCTAGAATGTTCTATATTTGAAAGGTTCCAAAATGTTCGTTATTTCAAACTATTTTAGTTGTTTAAGAATGGGGGATATTATTTTAGCGACTTCTGGAATCTTAAAAGTTTCAGAACATTGGATTTCACAGAGTTTTGAATGTTATACATTTTCAAATTGTAGATGATTCACAAAGCTCGATATTTCAACATGAAATGTTCTATATAATTAGATTATTAGATGTTCCAGAATGCTAAATATCTATACTACAGTATACTTACTCTAACGCATGTTAGATGGGCGAAAATGTCACAGTGCCATGCAAACAATACTGCAATATTGGACGTTCTAGAATGTATATACTGTAAGAATGGTATTTAATTCCTGAATGTTAATGTTGATTAAAATGTTGGACGTTCTATATTGTTAGATATTTCAAAATCGTAAATATTCTGGAATGGTCGATGTCATAGAATCTTGGATGTTTCCCAGTGTTATATACCATATTTGGGAATCTTAGCCATTTTGGAATGCTAGATAGTTTAAAGTATGTTGGATGTTCCAGATTGTTACATTATATCGAGTATTTTGTGCTTCTGGAATGCTAGATTACAATGCTGGATGTTCTAGAATGTGAGCACTGCAGTATGTTTACAGGCTTAGATGCTCGAGAACAGTTGATGTTATCGAGTCTTGCATGCTCTCAGAATGTTAGATATATTTCGCAATGCTCTGAGATGTTCTATATTTCAGGATGCTCTAGAATGCCGTACAATTAAAAGCATGACAGATGTTCTAGGATGCTGTTGCATATGATCGATGGGCGACAATATTGCAATGTTGGATGAGGCATATTTGAATCCAACAGTGTTGAATGTTCTAGAATTTTACTGTAGATATTTTAGGTCTTGAATATCAGATATAAGATGTTCTAAAATGCAGGGTTTCTACTATTCTATGATTATTTTTCAAGAGCGCAGACGTTCCAGATGTTCTAGAGCGCTCTGTGTCCTCACCAAGCGCAGCTGTTCTCGCTGTGTCTGGGTGATGAGGCTCAGCGCGTCTTCCTCGCTCGCTGCGGGTTTGTAACGCTCCTCCTTCACTGCCTGCAGCTGCTTCACCCGAGCCTGCAGAGCCAACAGCTGAAGCAGGTTCTACAGTGGAGACCAGCAGAACAGAAAGGTGTAGAAGGACTGGGACGAGACTGAAGGGCTGTTCTGCGGAACAACACTCACAGAACAAATGGAGCTACTGATCAAGTTCTAGCACTGAGAACAGAACCTTTATCTGGGTTCTAAATGATATTTTATTTTTGTTTCTTTTGTGTTAAAGTTCTTGTTTAAATAAGTCACCGTGAGCGGGGCTTTACTGAGCATAAGTCATGAGAGTTTGTTATGAGCACAATGCAACTGTGTGTGTGTGTGTGTGGGTACACACTTTTTCTCTGGCCTCCTGCATCTTGCTGAGGTTATCATTGTAGGCGGAACTAATCTTCTGGAGGCCGGTGATCTGCAGCTTATTCTCTCTCAGACACTGAGCGAGAGAACTTTGCATCTCCTGCAGCTGGTCAATGACATCATCACAGTCCTCTGCTCGCTACACACAACAGTAAACATCTGTTTAATAATAATCTGTGATATTATTCTTATAATACACACTAAATAACTTCTTGAAGTCAACTTAAAGATTCAGAACAGTTACTTTCTATGAAATTAAAGGTGTTCTTGTAGAAGTATTCACCCCCACCCGCCCGCCCACCCACCCCATCTCTGAGAAATCTGGTTCAGCTCGATCTGGTGTGACTGGTTTCTGTGAGAGTGGTGTTAGAATGGAGCTCAGGCCCGGGCGTGATCAGAGTGTCACTGAAGAACTACGGCAGTTCCTGGAAGAACCTTGTTCGAGCACATAACTAGGAAACAACCTCAGCAGCGCTCAGGGCGACGCCCCCAGCACCGTGCTTCACACACTAAGACGCCGAGCGATGAGCGCTGTTGAGCTGTCTTTGTAGGGTCTCAGACGATGAATCCCCTCTTTACCTGTTCAGTGATTTCACTGATTATTCTTTCCATTTTTCTTCCTCTCTCTTGCTAAGATGATGATGATGATGATGACGATGATGATGAAGATGGAAGGATGGCATTTTTGTTTTGGTAGTAGGATGTCTTGAAATAGAGCACCGAAAGTGTTTGTAGGATTTAAACTAAACCAGATTTAGATTTTGTGTCTGGGTCAAGGTCAGAGCAAGGTCAAATGTCTGAAACAATAACAATTTTTTTTAACTGTATCTTTCTTCCAGGAGAATATTTTTAGAGTATGACAGGCTTTAAAATTAGTAACAAGAAGAACATGGCGCTCGAATAACTCAAGGTCGCTCTGCTGGATGTTTGTGATGTTTCAAATTTTTCTTTCTTTTTTTTTTAACCAATCAAACCCTACAGCTCTGGCCTGCTCGCTCTTTGTGATGCTGTTTGTTTAGGTATGTTGCCTAACACACTCTTGTTTCGTTCAGAAAACTTTAACTGCACACTCACACACATCGACTTCTTATGAACATAGGACTTTCCAATGATAGGGCCAAATACTTTTGGAAACTATATACTCACACACACACACTCACACACACACACACACACACACACACACACACACACACACACACACACACACACACACAAGTAATTCTGTTGACTTTTCCGTAGTATTATGGAATGTTTTGTCATGACGTTGTAACACTACACAGTGTGATGTAGAGATGTATTCATGATGAAATACTGGCGAAATTACACAAGCACACACACACACACAGACACACACACACACGCACACACATGCCTTGTGCATCTGGTGAATGTTGCGACGTATGTGCTGCAGTGTGTTCTGGAAATTGTTGTGTAAGACGTGTTTGTGGTTGCTGCGTGTCTGAGTCTCGCGCTGTGTCACGATGCTCTCGCGCCGCGCGACCGCCGCCTCCATCTCCCTCAGCAACCTCTCCTGATGCTTCATCAGCTGGCTGTAATGCCGCTGACACACACACATAACACACCAATACGTATTAACACGTAAATAAACTCACATACACGCACAGAAATAACACACACAAATACACATACACACCTCCATGCAATGGATCTCAGATTTCATGGTGTATATCACCCCCATTGCAACCTCAGACTCCAGGGCCACGCGAGTCTCAAGGGCCAGCTGAATCTTTCTCTCCCACAGCATGATCTGTCGTCTACATACACACACACACACACACACACACACACACACACACACAATACATGTTTGTTTAGAATAGTTACATATCAGTGTATGTATTATTATTATTTGCTCTTCATTTCTTTGTGTGTGTGTGTGTGTGTGTGTGTGTGTGTGTGTGTGTGTGTGTGTGTGTGTGTGTGTGGGTGTGTGTGTGTGTGTGGGTGTGTGTGTACTCACTCTGCTTCTACCAGGCTGTTCATTAATCGCTCTTTTTCCTCCTGAAGCTTCTCAAGGCGCAACTGCATCTCTACAGACTCCCTCTCTGCATCCTACACACACACACACACACACACACACACACACACACACACACACACACACAAACGTATATACATATATAATTAGTAGTCCAACCAAGAAGGTCTTTGGTTTTATATATACTGTATATATATATATATATATATATATATATATATATATATATATATATACAGTGGCACCTTGGATTGCGAGTAACGTGGTTTACGAGTGTTCCGCAAACCGAGCAAAGATTTTTAATAATTTTTTAATTGGAAACCGAGCAAGTATTAGTTTAGTTTACGAGTGCCAAGTATCATGTATCACGCATGCGACTCTTATCATGCGACACTGAGCGGCAAGTGATCACAACTGAGCCAATGATTTTTCTCTCTCTTGCCCTGCGGAATTGTGGGTAATCGTCTCCCCTGCTCCCCTGGGTCTTAGTGCTCGTCTCTTACTGGTATAATCATCGTCTCCCTCTCCGTTTCATCATGTGTCATATGTGTGTGAGCACGTCATTTGACACCGACACACACACACCGACACACACACACACTCTCTCGCCTGTGCGCACGCGTAATTTGGAACAAAATAATAATTAATAGTTTTCATTATTTCTTATGGGAAAATTAGATTTGGTTTACGAGTGTTTTGGAATACGAGACTGCTTCCGGAATGAATTATGCTCGTAATCCAAGGTTCCACTGTGTGTATATATATATATATATATATATGTATATTTTGTGTGTGTGTGTGTGTGTGTGTGTGTGTGTGTAGCAGGACCTTGAGTGTTTGTATGAAGCTGTTCTTCATCAGGATGTTGCTCTGCTCCAGTTCATGTCTCTGCTGTGTGTTCTGGTTCAGGAGAGAGTACAGCTTCTGCATGTCGAACCTCAGAACTTCAGTGTGTCTCTCCATCTCGACCAGAGCATGCTCCTCCTGCTCTATCTCCCCTACACACACACACACACACACACACACACAATCTGAAGGCGGACTAAAACCCAGTGCCTACATACATCAGACAATTCTCTGCTCAAACCCTACATCAAGAGCACATGAGTAGGTACTTTCGCAACTTGCACTTACGTGTGTCTCCTATGCCTGCAGATTCTGCAATTTGGGAAGGACTTCGCCAGGAGGGAAGCAGCCTGCTGTGCACCCTCAACAGCACCCCACAGCCTCTGCCTCTAAAGCACCTCCTGTTCTGTGCCACAAGCTTCACCTGCTTGGTTTGTTACTAAGACTCTACCTGCACTGAACTATTCCAGGTGGATCTGCGCCCCTGCCTTAGGTGACCCCATAGAGCCACAAAGACTTCAGATAGCTTGTCTGAGTTTACACTGCATTGAGAAGATGCAGCTGTTTGCATTTCTGTAAATAAAAGCACTGCATATTTTTTAAACTTGGTCTACGTGTTTCTCTCCACCTTGTTGAACCTCTACACTGGTGGAGAATGCAGGCAAGTTGTTGTGGGAACCGAGCCCACAACAAACCCCAGAAGAATATCTGGGGCATCTCTTGGAAACAAGCATTCAACAGCTGGCGCTGCTGGAACAGCCTTCACAAGGCTTGCAGGCAACGACGGAGAAACTAACACAAACAACTCCAACCCTGAAGTCAGAGACGTGCTAATCCCTAAGCCCTCTCATTCCGCTGCTCACTGGTAAAGCACAGTGTGCATATGTTTTTCTTTCTGATGAAGATGCTGAATGTTAAGACCTTCTCAGAGAAAAAGACCTGTCGCCTCTCCAGCACACAAGCCACGCAAGAATCGAACGGATGCCGTCAGAACCAGAAATGAGGAAATGAGGGGCTTCTGTGCGGATCTGGAAGAACACTTATCTTGGTGATGGTCGACTATGTGACTTGATATCCGGAGGCAGTAAGCGGATATGTGTGTCGGCTTTTACAAATCAAGCAGATCCACACGTTCGTCTACCACCCACAGACGGATGGCCTCATCTAGCATTTTAACCAAACGCTAAAAAGAATGCTAAGGCAAGTGTTGGATGAATAAGGACAAAACTGGCAAGCTACTATTTGGCCGGAGGCCTCGCAGTCTGCTTAATGTGGTGAAAGATGCCTGGGAGGAAAAACCATTCCATTCCGGTCGGTATTTGAATATGTCAAAGATTTACAAGCAAATATTAACCTCATGATTCAGATTGTCCAGCAGCATATGGAGAAAGCGCACAACCCCGGGGATTCCAGCCTGATGACCGAGAACACCTCTTGCTCCACAGTGCGACCTGTACGTTCTTCGCCCGCTCGAATGGACCCTTCACCATCACGGAAAGAGTGGGTCTCATGAACTACAAGCAAAAAAGCACTAAGCTTTACCATGTGCTATAAATCTTTTCAAAAGTTGGACTGAACCCTTGTCATGCCTCTCAGCTCTTGCCTCTCTTTTATCTGCGAAGCAGGGCCACAAGCTGGTATAGCAAGGAGAGGAGCTGAAGACCACACAGAATCAAGAGCAGAGCAAGCTTGTGGATCAGGTTGGTGACATGTTCCCCACTGAGCCGGGGCTCCCACCCTTGTTATGCTATGACATTAAAACGCTGCCCAGCGTGAAAAGCTGAGCCCATAATGAGCACCGGAAGCATAAACGCTCAGATTAAGAGGATGCAAGCATCATGGAGGAGTCCACCAGCCCATGGTCCAGCTCCATAGTGACCACACCAAAGCCTGATCGATTTGATGCGTACCCACTCCCCCATGTAGATGATTTGTAGATGCTGGCTGGGGAGGGCCTGGTCCATCTCCACCTCTAAGGGCTACTGTCAGGTCCTGCTTACACCTGAGGCTAAGGAAAAGACTGCATTTAGCACTGACCATGGCATTGGCAATGCCGGGTCCGCCGGGTCCTTTCATTTGGCCTGCATGGCACCCCAGCTACATTCCAGCGATTGATGGACATCATTTTACGTTCCTGTATGCTTCAGTGTACCTCAGTGATGTTGTCATCCACTCTTCTGTCCCACCTTAAAAAGGTATTGGAGAAACTTTGGAAAGCCAGGGTCATGGCAAACCCAAAAACGTGTCACTTGGGGCTGACCGAAGGACACTAACTTGGGTACAAGATCGGACTAAGTTTCTCAAACCCAAGGGAAAAAAGTGGAGGCCATCTGATCCTACCTGTGACCCTGCAATGACCCTGAAAAAACAAGTATGTGCGTGTGTGTGTCTTTGTGAGTCGCTTACTCTTTTTGCGGAGGTTTCTCTGCTCCATGATCGTGAGCTGTGTGTTAAGCGTCAGTGTTTCGCTGCTCTGTGCTTGTTTCTCCTGATTCAGTCTCACTAGCTCCCCCTGCTGCCAGAGCCAGAAATGCTGCTGCTCCTTCATCTCAACCTCGAACTCCTCCAGCTGCTTATTCAGAGACCTCAGCTCGAGCTCCAGAGGACCCAGGTCTTCTTGCTGCTCACACACACATGTACACGCAACTTTTCCAAAATACTCAAAGAACGGTAGAAGGGGACAAAACTGTTGAAACAGTAAAAAGCATAAAACAGAGAGTGTGTGAGTCTCCGTAGAGAAGACGTGGCCTGTGTGTGGGTCTCGGTGTAGGAGGCGTGGCCTGTGTGCATCTCAGTAAAGTAACCATGGCCTGCTTATGTCCCAGTGAAGGAGGCGTGGCCTGTATGTGGGTTTCAGTGAAGGAGGTGAGACCTGAGTGCAGGTCTTAGTAAAAGAATCATGATCAATGTGGTGTCTCAGTAAATGTGGCATGGCCTGTTTGCCTCGGTAAAGGAGGCGTGGTTTGTGTGTTGGGTCTCAATGAAGGAGGCGTGGCCTCGGTACCAAGTGACGAATATGTGATTTGTGTGGTGTGTGTGCAGTTCGTGTGGTGTGTGCTGAGTGTGTACCGTGGCGTTACTCACCCCCGTGCTCGCCCTGATCTGCTCGATCTTCTTATTACACACGTTGATGGCGCTCTGTTTGTGGTTGACGCTGAGGAGGAGTTTATCCACCGCCGCCTCACTGGCCGAGACCAGCTGGCTCCGCTTCATCACTTCCTGTTGCAGCTCCGCCTGCAGGCGAGAGAGAGCCTCGATATGCAGCTCCACCTCACTGACCTCCAGCGCCAGTGCAGCCACCTCGTTCTCCACCTTCGAAAGCTGGACGTCCTGAAACACACAAACACACACACACACACACATAGGTGAGAAAAAAAGTCTTACAGTAGATATAGAAAAGAATTGTTTAAAATAAGCACATCTTGTTTGACAGCATTCTACCTCATTAATGCCCCTTAAATTGAAACAGGGTTTTTCCTCCCCGTGATTCTTGCTTGTTGCGTAATTTTTGAACTGGCCACAGTAACATTACAATTTCCCTTTGGGGTTAATAAGTGACAAGTGCCCCAGTTCCTCCCTGTCACATGCACACAATGACCACTGTTTGTCACACATTCCTGCAACTGCTTCAGAGTTGCTGTGGGCGTCTTGGTAGCCTCTTGATCTCTGTCCAGTTTCCTCCTGGCTCTTTCATCCAGTCTGGTGTGGTATCCTGACCCAGGGACGGTCTGCGTTGTACCAAATCCCTCCCACTTTTTAATAATAGATCTAATGATTGATCTTTTCAATTTTTTTTTTCCGTATCCATCTCCTGTTTTGAGTGTGTGTGTGTGTGTGTGTACCTTCTCTCTGAGCTGAGCCGTGATCTTGGTGCTGAAATAGTGTGTTTGTTTGGCAGTGTTGTTGTGTATGAGCTGCTCCTGCATCTTCTTCTGGATCTTCTCGTCCAGCTCTAATCGCACACTCGCCTCCTTCTCGATCTGCTTCCTCAGGACAGTGAGCTCTGCCTGAAGTACGCTGCACTCCTACACACACACACACACACGTACACACACACGTACACACACAAACAGACTGTTAGAGTTTGTGCAAGATTGTGTCTCACTGTCGCGTCTCGGTCTCGTGCAGTGTGTGTGTGTGTGTGTGTGTGAGTGTGTGTCTCACCGAGGTCACTACGTTCATGCTCTTTTCAGTCTCCTGTAGTGTGCGTGTGTGTGTGGTGTAGGCATTCTGCAGCGCCTCCTGCTGTGCGTTTATCTGTTTTAGGAGCTTCTCGTAGGTGGCGCTGTTGAGCTCGGCTCGGTTCACCAGCAGCGTCAGCGTCTCGTTTCGTTCCTGCTCCTGTGTGATGGAGCGCCGGCATCCCTCCACCTCCGTGTCCAGAGCACGCACCTGGTCATCGGCCGACCTGGAGCAGAGGTGGTGTTTGGGTAACCAATCAGAAATTGCCTTAAATGCTACAAGACTGCTATGTCTCATATATGCACGCACACACACACACACACACACACACACACACACACACCTCAGCGCCTCCTGGAGAGTAGTGTACGCCTCGTCTCTCTTCTTCATCCCCATCACGATGCTGTTCCAGTGTTGAAGCAGCTGCTTCCTCTCCACTATCATGGAGTCTAACTCCAGCTGAGCCTGTGAAACACACACACGTTAATAAATGATTAAACGACATGTCGATCTTTTTATCCATGAGTGTTACGTGAAGTCCATAAACCATAAACGCAAAATCCATAACTGCATACCTAAAGTGCCTCGCAAAAGTATTTATACCCCTTGAAATACATTTAATGATTTTAAATGATAGATCAAAACAAAGTGGTTTTCAAAAATTTTCACAATTTGTAGCGTGCATTTGTATTCAGCTCCTTTTACTCTGAGACCTCTAACTAAAATCCAGTGGAGCCAACTGCCTTCAGAAGTCCACCTGTATGTAGTTACAGGAGCACACCAGACAGGTCAGAGATAAAGTTGAGAGATAAAATATCCCAAGCTTTGAACATCTCACGGAGCGCTGTTCACGCCGTCATCTGGAAATGAAAACAGTACGGCACGCCCGCAAACCTACCAAGACATGGCCGTCCACCTAAACTGACGAGCCGGGCGAGGCGAGCATTTATCAGAGAAGCAGACCTGAAAATTGCCGTTCAGCGACGCTCTCCGTCCACTGACTGAGCTCCAGCTATTTTGGGGGAAAGATTTCCATTCATGAGCATTCATCATTTACTTTCCATGTCACTTTGTGTTGGTCCGTCACATCAAATCCAAATAAAATACATTCATATTTGTGTTGTAACGTTTTTGAGAAAATGTGGAAAAGTTCAGGGGATATGAATACTTCTGCAAGGCTCTGTATCTAATGTGACTACACACACTGTCCATTCTGTTTGTTACTATGGAAACGGTAATATATCAGAAGTTGTGCATTAATTAAATTCAATTGAGCGGGTTTCGGACCTCGGCTAAGGCGTCCTGGGCGGCGTGTTTGTGGTTCGACTGCACGCGCGTCTGCACCTCGTACAGCGCGATCTGCTCCCACAGCTTCTCCACCTGCTTTGTCAGACGCTCCACATACAGGTCCTACACACACGCGCGCACACACACACACACACACACACACACACACACACACACACACACACACACAATAAAACGAACTTCATCATCAGAAAGCAAAACAAAAATGTTTGGGAAAAAAAAAACAGGAATATGGGTCAATGTCTCTCTCTCTCTCTGTCTGTCTCTCTGTCTGTCTCTCACTCTGTCTCTCTCTCTCTCTCTCTGTCTCTCTCTCTGTCTCTGTCTCTCTCTCTCTGTCTCTCTCTCTCTCTCTGTCTCTCTCTCTCTCTCTGTCTCTCTCTCTGTCTCTCTCTCTCTGTCTCTCTCTCTCTCTCTCTGTCTCTCTCTCTCTCTCTGTCTCTCTCTGTCTCTCTCTCTCTCTGTCTCTCACTCTGTCTCTCTCTCTCTCTGTCTCTGTCTCTCTGTCTCTCTCTCTGTCTCTCTCTCTCTCTGTCTCTGTCTCTCTCTCTCTCTCTGTCTCTCTCTCTCTCTCTCTCTCTCTCTCTCTCTCTCTCTCTCTCTCTCTCTCTCTCTCTCTGTCTCTCTCTGTCTCTCTCTCTCTGTCTCTCTCTGTCTCTCTCTCTCGCTCTGACCTGCTGGTATTTCTGCTGCGCCGCTTGTTGTTTCTCCGTCTGCGCCTTGGTCTTGGCGTTCTTCATAGTGGAGATGTCTGAGCGCAGATCCGAGGCCAGTTCCTCTATGTAGCGCAGACGCTGTGCGAGACCCTCTGCCTCAGACTGCAGCTGTGACACTGACACCCCCCCAACACACACACACACACACACACACACACACACACACACACACACACATACACACACACACACAGACACACACACAAATTTAAATACAGTGAATTAAATAAAAAGAAATGCTTCCTTTAATATAACAAATCAATCAGAAGGCAGGATATGTTTAATTAATAATTAATAACTCTACTACGAGATATCTGTGAACTGCATCGCTTCAAATTCCTGACTCAATAATTATAAAAGTAAACCTGATCTTGATTTTAAGAGCGCTGTAGCTTGCAGGGAAACCCATTGGACTTGAATTTGAAGGTACGCAAAAGTAGCCTGAGTGACATTAACTTTATGCTTTGACTTTTAACTTTAACTGTGTGTGTGTGTGTGTGTGTGTGTGTGTGTGTTTTCTCACCCTGCGTGCGCTGTTTTCCAGCCTCTTCCACTGAGCTGTTGTACTGGTTCCTGATGTTCTCCAGCTGTTCCTTCACGTGTCTCCTCTGGACGATGGCTTCAGCTCTGCTCGCGTGTTGAGACTCCAGACCGGCCTGCGCTCTGGCGAGGTCCTGCTGGACGTCGTAAAGCCTGACGCCGAGCTCCTCACGCCTGGAGTTCTCCACCCGTTCCTCCGTCACCTGGTGCAGAATGCGGTTAAAGCTACAAGCTAGTTCCTGTTCTCATTTATGGCATAACAATGATAACATCTTCCGACCAATCGGATTTAAGGAGTTACAGAGTTGTGTATTATCCATTTTAATAGATAATAAAGGTTTATTTGGTAAGTGGTATTAGGACAAGGATTTTTTTTATTTTTTTTTTACCAAAACACTTTAGAGCACACATTCCCAAACTAAAAATCCCAGTCTGAGATCTGAAAAACTTTTGCGGCGACCCAGACCTTTAATCAGAACTCTGATCCACACACATGGATAAAATAAACAACGACAGAATTGAAATCCCATGGCTTCCATTTTTATTAAAAATATGCATGTAAAAAACATTTGGTAATTATAATAATGTAATTTCAAACTTAATTTAAAAAAACTTGAGAATTAAAAACTTTTTATCTAATTATTGTCTATGGTCTCGCGCCACCCACTTGCAGTACCTGTGTGGTCCACTAGAGGCCACCTTTTGGGAAACACAAACTAGCTTTCAGGAGACTGAGGACTGAATATGATTTAGTTCTGGAAGAAAACTGGAGTAAAATGAATTTACAAATACGTAAATGTGTTAAAGGGAATCTCTGAGCCGAACCTTCTCGCGCAGCTTCAGGTCCAGGTTCTCCAGCTCTCTGGTCAGGTGCTGCTTTAGAGCTGACTGAAATCTCCCCATCAGAGGCTGTGGGAAAAGATCGGATTATAAACTTTATTTTATTTTTTATTATAAACGTCATAGTCTTTGACTGAAAATATTACAATAAATGTGAATCATGTTCCAAATTCTAATTATATAATGTCACAGACGTGCTCAGGGTCCAAAATGGGCAGCTCATGTTCATCATCTTCATCATCTTCATCGCTTCGTCTAGGTGTCGTTCTCTCCTCTCCCTCGCTGTCTGCCAGCGCCGCCTGGACGGGACGATACATCATCATTAATATTTAAACTGGTCATGAAACGTCCATCATGTGCAGCAAATATTAGCCATTTTGTTGTTGTTGTTTAATAAACATATACTCCGGACAATAGGGCTCCGGATTGTGCTGTATAGAGTGACTTGTCCTTTTTTTTCAGCACAAATAAAGACGATATGATTTTAACCAATTTTCAATTTTAACCAACTATACAAACGTGACTGAGAAAAAGATTTAAAAATAACATCGGCAAAGAAATAGCACAGGTACACATGATCAGATGTTTTTATTATTATTTTCAGTTGTTTCTATGACCAAGAAAAAGCAATGATATGCGGATTTTCTAATATTCTAAAGTTCTACATTTTTGCAACATCATACCCACATCCCAGTAATGGTAAAAATCTACCCTTTTTAAAAGTAATCATAACTTTCCTTCTACCTGACATATCCGAAAACCCAAATACACAGAGTCCATATATACAGTATAGAGTATATATTAAGCCTGAAACCTCCCTATTAACACACACTGGCAAGGCTTTCTTATAAACACAGGTATAAGCACTTTTGGTATGTTCTCACAGTAGCTGCATTTTCAATATCTCATTTTCCTGGATCTGATAGCAAAAAAGAAAAAAAAAAAGAAAGAAAGAAAAGAAAAGAAAAAGGAAAATGGGCATGTGTAAGGATTTGAGTGACTTTGACAAGGGCCAAGTCTTAATGGCTAGAAGATCCGGTCAGAGCAACTCCAAAACTGCAGCAAGGGATGTTTCTACTCTGCAGCGGTCAGAACATAGAAAAAAGTGATCCAAGAAAGGAAAACCAACAAACTGGTGACAAGGTGATGGGTGGCCAAGTCTCACTGAACTGATGCATGATGTAGTCCGATCCAATAAAAGGACTATACTGTAGCTCAAACTGATCAACAGGTCAATGCTGGTTGTGATAGAAAAGTTTGAGAACACACGGCAGCAAACATTGGTCCGGCGGTGACGTCGTGTCCCCGGCCAAAAACAGTTGTGGTAGGACGGCATTAATCGGTACAAATATGTGACAGAATATTTCCTAAAAATGCATTCATTTGTACACGTCTACGGTTGTCTGGGGTTGCATGTATAGCTGTGACATTTACCTAAGTGTTGTTCAATATAAAAATGTGGACAATTGACGACCGTTTATGACAGCTGTTGTGAATCAGATGATGCCAAACATTTGGAACTGTTTTTCAATCATGACAGGATGGCCGTCATTTCAGTGGTCACCAGACGTCCAAATGTTTGCTGGGACAGTGCGTCATTCTTATGGTGGCAAAATATTAGGCAGTTGGTCATAAAGTTACGGCTGATCAGTGTCTGGAGAGAAGTTGAACGCACTCTCGCTCTCTCACTCTCTTAAACACTGTGGTAATGTATTGTATATGATCTGTGGCTGCTGGTCACCTGTTGAGACGGCCTGAGGTCAGAGGGAACATCTGCACCGTCTCCTGGTGTCTCAGGGTCCTGCATCCTCCTGCCTTCATCCATCTCTGGTTCAACTGTCTCCCTCTTAATACTGAGTCCAGTGGCACTGCTACCCTCCTACCCTCCTACCCCCCCCCCCCCAACACACACACACAGACACACACAATACACCCCTGCAACGTCATGATTGTGACATTGCATTTGTGACATTACACTGTATACAAACAAACTGAACAAACCCTATGTGACGTCACTTAGGTTTTCTGAAGTGCCGCTGTGGGAGCTCGAGTTAATCCTGGTTAACCCGCCTCAGTGTCCACACACACACACGCACACACACACACGCGCTAGCGAGCTTTAATTAATCTTTTTTTTGTTCAGTTTTTTTTTTTTCCCGCCGGAAATTTCCCTCTGCCCGGTCACGCGCACTGCGCGCGCCGATTCAGATCGCGCGCAACGGCTCTGCGTCCCTTTGATGCGTTTTAACGGACTTGTTCAAGAATAATCACACGACTCCTCGCGCTCTGTAGTTTTCATGATAAGTGAGACGTTTTAAATCGCTGGTGATGGATGTGGACTGCGCGAACACACACACACACACACACACATGCGCGCGCGCACACTACCTTTATATGGCTTTACCTATTCATCTGTGTGTGACAATAAATTCGATATTGATTTATTCTAATTGTATTTAATTATACATTATTATTGATCATGGATAACATGTCACTGTTGATGAAACTATTGTAGACCGCATCCTCTATATATTTACTGATATAATAATAATAATAATAATAATAATAATAATAATAATAACTGATAATAATAATAACTGATAATAATAATAATAATAATAATAATAATAATCCTCCAGGTTAAACACATCTGTATCATTTCTATAAAACTACTCTATATCTGAGTCACTCTACAGAAATGTGCTGGCACTTAGTGTTTCGCTGATGCCAAAATCATTTAAAAGAGCACAACACATGCATTACCTGAACATCTGGAGATATACAGTAGAATATTGTATATATTTCCAACCATGAAATACATTTTCTTGATTGCTTTGATGTTCACTATTTAATTGCAGCGTTTTTAAAAGAGCCAAGCGGAATGAAATCTCTTGTCACTACAATGAATTACATGGAAGTGAGACTATAAACTTTCATCTAAAGATTTTTTTCTTCTTCATGAAATAAATCTGATTCACAATAACCTCAATATCTTATAAAATAAGTCAAATATTTATAAAATCAATAATTGAAACAATAATTAATTATAATTAATAATATCAAATAAATATCAGTCACTCTCAAACTATGCCACTGGTGCTACTGTTACCCCAAGAAACACAAAACAAAAACAAAAACATTTTATTAGGAAATATATTTGACAATTTTAAATAGTTCCTGTGTCAGTCAGAGATCAGTAAATGACGCAAACGGTATGTGAGATGTCTCACTTCATTTGCTTAGAAATATACTTTATGCCTGCTAACATGTGGCTCAGTTGTAGACTGGCTCCTCTATATCTTCAGTAACTGACAATGACAATCTCATTCTACCTGTTTAAACACCATCCAGTTTCTAACACAGGTAATTTTGGTAAAAGCATCTTTACACAATCAATAATCTATAAATATGGAATTAATTTTGAAAAATATGATCAAATTTGAACAGTACACATTATAATGAGCAGATAGTCCTTGATGATTGATGAGCAAGCCGGGGAGAAGGTGCTGAAGGAAACACACCCTGAGACAACAATAGGAGAAACCTTGAAGGGGGGACGACACCAAGACAAATTTGTCACCATTTTCTTATTGATTTGAAATAAGAACAATTAAACTAACAACTCAGCCTTACAGAATGTGATTTCTGTGTATTAATAAGTTAGACAGAGAGTTCTGAAAGACAGACAGACATGTACGTGGGCTTCAACCTGAAATAATAATAATATCAATGATTACATTAAAGATCAGCAGATTAGTTTTAGCTTGAACCTTTTAACTATTTAAAAGGTTATTCAACGATGCATACTAATGCTAGTGTATAATATATCCCTCCCCTTCAAGAGACTGAACTCATGTCACTAATCTCTTCAGTAATAATTGTGTATAGTAGACGATGCACCTGCAGGTTTATTCAAACGGATAAACCCAGAAATGATGAGACTCAGTTATCTCTTCACTCAGCAGTGGTTCCCAAATCTTTTAAATGATCACTCATTAAACCCCTGATTAAGAAACCTGACCTTGAACTCCGTCAGCTGTTCAACTACAGACTGATATAAAACCTCCAGGATCCTAGAAAAGATAGCAGCGCAGCACTTATGTTTAGGCTGTACCTACAGAGGAACACGAGATGAAGTCGCAGTGAAGTGTTGCAGCGCTCCCTACAGCCTCCAGGTGTCCCTGCGCTTGCCTTCTCTTCCTGTGGCTTCTGCAAAGGCCTCCTCTTTTAGATCGTTACCGTCTCCACATTTAGATCTCTTCAGAGAAGAAATATGCAAACATACTTTTTTAAATGACCTTAGCAAGCTCGAGTATGGTAGACGGAGGAAGCCACAGAGGAGAGAGTCGGAGTGTTTCTGGCTTCTGGCTGCGAGGGAGAGACGGTGCACTGCAGACGAGCTCGAGGGGGCCGAGAGAGGGAGACGGCGGAGCTAAACGGATGATATGGATGAAGACGAAAACCTTTCAACAACAGGGAAAAGGCGCAGAAGCAAGGGATTAAAAACAATTCTCAAAAGTAACTTACACAAAATCTACACTAAACAAAGTCTCAGGTTCCCGAGGGAAGATTTAATACACTGATATACAAGAGGAATTGACAATCCTGGACAGAAGAATGGCAGAGAGCTGTACAGCTATACAGATGCATTCTGCGTTCTGTTCAGTCAGATTAACTGTACTAGTTGGGCAAATTTGACAGATGGTCGGCTTTGAATTTTGGAGACATCAAGACGAGAGACTCGACACTAGAGACACTTTTGCCTCTGCTGCAGAAAGGTGAGCTGTGTGTTAAGCGTTAGTGTTTGTCTCACTAGCTCCCCCTGCTTCCAGAGCCAGAAATGCTGCTGCTCCTTCATCTCGACTCCGATCTCCAGCTTCGAAGCATTTGACTTCTGGGAATTGGCGGCACAGGGTGCGGCACCACCGGCTCGCCCTCCTGAGCTCAGTGCAGAACTGGATGAGCTCATCGGATCAATCGACCCCACCCGTGTATTTTTGGAGTCTCTCACTGGAACAGGGTGTATCATGCTCTGTTAAAACGCTGCATGCGTCTGTTAAAACACAAAGCGCTCCGTCCCCCATTTGGTCGTTTTGTCCTTTTGTCTTAATTAACTTGTGCAATTTATTTGATCAGTTAACAAAATTAAATTGATCAAGTTTCCGCAACTTTGTGTTTTTATTGTATTTATTTATTTATTTATTTAACATTGATTAACATTATAGAGCGTCCAACGTTCTAGAACGTTCAGCTTAATGGACTTTAAAACATTGAGCATTCTAGAACATCTAATCTGGAACTTTTGAGATATGTTGAAATACATAACATTCTAGCGCAGTCTTTCAAACTCTCTTTTTTGTTTCTCTTTTTTTTTTTAAAGTTAGCAAAAGTTAACAAGTCAGTAAGTTGAAAGGAGCTAAAGTAGAATTGTTGAACTAAAATAACAACCAACCAGGAAAACAGCCCATTTTTAAAAAGAGATTTATGTGTGATAGATCATTGGTGTACCTACGGTGTGTTTATTTTAAACAAATAAATAAAAACAATCTGTGAAATCTTAATAAAACTGCTAGCGGGTTTTATTAAGACTTTAAAAAAAAAAATTATTTAGATTTTCCTGCTGCAGATTTTCTTAAAGAAAGCGAATTTGAAAGCATTATTTAGTTCAGCAGTAAAAATATTTTCATTGAAAAACAAGGAATAAAAGTATAAGACATTTGGGTCGTGCAAAGTGGAAATAGAAATAACTATTGAATAATTAATAAGAACAGTAATGTAATAATACAGATCATGCAAAAGTATTATTCTTCTGTTTTACAATTTTCTACCCCAAAAAAACAAAACAAAAAAACATTTAATTCACCATGAAACTCTTACTTTTGCATTGGCCCCATGTAAGTCCAGGAGGGGGTGCTAATTTTTGCACTGAGCTGTAGAATACATGATAAAATGACAGACATGATATTGCAACACACAGTTGCTTTGGTTCTCTTCTGGAACATGATGTCGGGTCGTTGTGAGAATACATGCTTACACGCTACATTATTGGAGTTTCTGTCTGTGTTACACGGTACTGAGACATGAACAAGCGTACTTCAGTAAAGACGTTCACTCGGTGAGGACCAGGACACGCCCTCCTGCTGCTGTACTCGCACACAGAACACACGAGTGTAACAGTAAACTTCTAACAGCGTGGACGGAGAACGTCTGGAGCCGAGCATCACTTTGTCTCCGGACCGGAGTGTGTGTGTGCGGAGAGGAGGAGGCTGATCCGCCAGAGCAGAGACTTGTGCTGCGGGAGGTCCTGGAGAACCCGCTGTAGAACCTCACTGACCTGTGACACACACACACACGCACACGCACACACACACACACACACACACACACACACACACACACACACACATACACACACACACGCATTATTCTGTTTATAGTATGTTGGATGTTCTAGAATCACAGGCATCGCTGCATGCTTCATGCATGATATTTTAATGTAAACTGTACGATATGGAATGTTAAATATATTAAATAATATGTTAATGTGTTCGGCTTAAATATATTTTACGCGTCGTGTCCTAAGAACCCTGTCTGTCCAAACTGAACATTTATTTAGCAGAGAATGCCAGGTCATTTACAGCTAAGAACATTCTAGAATGCTAAAGACTCCAAATGTTTTAGAATTATAGTCGATCTAAAATTTTAAAGAGGAATGTTCTGGAACGTTAGATGTTTCAAAATCTTAAAACATTCAAGAACTTTAGATGTCGTAGAACACTGGCTGTTCAAGAATAGTAAATGTTTTAGAATTCCAGATGTTCTAGGCTGCTCATTACTTTTAAGTACCGAATGTACAGTATTTAATTCCAATCATTCTGATTGTCTGGAATGCTGATGTTCTAGAACAGTCGATATTTCACAGTAAGCTGGATGTTCTGGAATGTCGTATATTTTCAAGGATCCAAAATATTATAATTTACGTCTTAGTTCTAGGATGAAAGTCTGCCCAGCCAGCCAGTGTTCGAGATTGTTCTAGAATGTTGGATGCTCTAGAATGCTTCTAACTATGCTTCTAGTTTAGAATGTAAAAGTTCCACTGTGCTCAATATTTCTACACCTTAAATGTTCTGGATTATTTCATATTCTAGAACGTTAGATGTTTCAAAGTATGACGGATGTTCTAGAATATGTTCTAGTTATTTATTTAAGAGTCTTGAATGTCGACAATGTTGATTGTTCTACAGTAGAAGGTTAGATATTGTAGGTCTAGAATATGAGATACTCTAAAATATTTATTTTAAACGAATATTTTACGTTTTAAAATGTCAATTGTTCAAGATCATTCGACGTTCCAGATGTTCTAGAGCGCTCCGTGTCCTCACCAAGCGCAGCTGTTCTCGCTGTGTCTGGGTGATGAGGCTCAGCGCGTCTTCCTCGCTCGCTGCGGGTTTGTAACGCTCCTCCTTCACTGCCTGCAGCTGCTTCACCCGAGCCTGCAGAGCCAACAGCTGAAGCAGGTTCTACAGTGGAGACCAGCAGAACAGAAAGCCAGGTGTTGTCAAGGTGTAGAAGGACTGGGACGAGACTGAAGGGCTGTGTGTGGTTGTGTGTGTGTGTGTGGTTGTGTGTGTGCAAATACATACTCTTTCTCTGATCTCCCGCATGTTGCTGAGGTCATCGTTGTGGGCGGAGCTAATCTTCTGGAGGTCAGTGATCTGTAGCTGCTTCTCTCTCAGACTCTCAGTGAGAGAACTTTGGTCCTGATGCAGCTGGTTTATCACGCCATCATACTCCTCTGCTCGCTACACACACACACACACACACACACACACACACACACACACACACACACAGTCTATTATTAGAACCGAAAATTGGTTAGTCTATGATATTATTTTTATTATACACACTACATATTTCAATCAATACTTCTGCCATTCTCTATGTATATAGAGAGACAGATTGGGACTAAACAGCTGTGTAACCTTAAGAAAGCCACTTATGGAGCAACAGTGGAGATAAAGGCTTCAGATTGTTCGAGAGCATAAAGACTGGAATGGATAAAGGTCATGTGACCTGATGAGTCCAGACTGAGTCTGTTCCAGAGTGATGGGCGTGTCAGGGTGAGAAGGGAAGCGCTGTAATGAAGCGACGCTCCCATCATGCATAGCGTCCACTGTACGAGCCTCTGGAGACAGTGTTATGATCTGCGGTCGCTTCAGTCGCTCAGGTCGAGACTCAGCAACGTCATGTGGAGATAAAATGAAGTCACATGACCACCTGAATGTACTGAATCACCAGCACATCACATCCGTGGAGGGTTTCTTCTCCCCTGATGGCACGCGCCGTGTTCCAGCACTCAGAGTGTGAGACAGCGGCTCTGGGAGCACGAGGAATCATTTTAACCAGTCCAGACCTTCACACCATTGAGCATCTTTGGGATGCGCTGGAGAAGACTTTACGCTGCTGTCCGACTCTCCCATCATCAATACAAGATCTTGAAGAGAAATTAATGCGAATCTGGACTGAAATACATGTTGTGACGTTGCATACGCTGATCAAAACAATGACACGGCTGCAATCAAAGCTGACGGCGGAACAATGAAATATTAAAGTGTGCGACGTTTTTTTGGGGGGCCAGGCAGTGTATATATAGGAGTAACTGCACATACACACACACACACACACACACACACACACACACACACACACACACATGCCTTCTGCATCTGGAGGATGCTGCGGCGCAGGTGCTGCAGTGTGCTCCGGAGCTCGGTGTGTGTGACCTGCTTGCGGCTGCTGCGCGTCTGAGCCTCGCCGCGTGTCATGATGCTCTCGCGCCGCGCGACCGCCGCCTCCATCTCCCTCAGCATCCTCTCCTGCTGCTTCATCAGCTGGCTGTAATGCCTCTGACACACACACGCATATTAAAACAATAATACAGAAATTATAACACAAATGTACACCTTCGCACATAAACACATGCATACACACAACATATACCAATAATTCACCAACACACACACACTCAATGTAAAAATACACATACGCACGGACAGCCCAGAATTAACACACAAATACAAATTTGTATACACAATGTCTCTCTCTCTCTCTTACACACACACACACACACACACACACACCTCCATGCGATGGACCTCAGTTTTCATGGTGTCAATCTCCCCCTTTCCAACCTCAGAATCCACAGCTGAGCGAGTCTCAAGGACCAACTGAACTTTTCTCTCCCACAGCATAATCTGTCGCCTACACACACACACACACACGCGCACACACGCACACACGCACACATGCACACAAATTGCATGTCTGTTTAGCCTACAGGAATAGAGTTACATATTAGTGTATGCATTATTTTGCTTTTGCTATGTGTGTGTGCGTGTGCGTGTGTGTGTGTGTGTGTGTGTGTGTGTACTCACTCTGCTTCTACCAGGCTGTTCAGCAGTCGCTCTTTTTCCTCCTGAAGCTTCTCAAGGCGCAACTGCATCTCTACAGACTCCGTTTCTGCATCCTACACACACACACACACACACACACACACACACACACACACACACATATATATATATAAATATACATATACAGTGAGTATAGAGAAGAATCACCACTTTAAAATAATTACTTTTTGTTGCTCTGCAGCCTGAGATGAAGAGACACAGTTTTTTTTTTATCCAGCTGTATTTACTCAGTGCAACTTTTAACATCTAAGTGAAAGATTTAAAACCACCGTGTCACAAAAAATAGGAAAAAATGAAAAACTGAAATTTGGAAAAGGATCACCCCCTCCTAAAATGACTTGTAAACTCGATGGGGTGAAGCTAAACACCTTCTCGAAGGCACACAAAGCTATTTGACTTTCATCAGTGATCAGCTTTGGTCATTTTGATTTGATTTTGATGAGGTCAGCAGGACCAGCGCTGGAGCATTTCAGTCCCTGGAGGTGCGACTAAAGCAAATAATCAACTATAGATGACAAGGCAGTGCTAGAAGATCTCCAGGATAAAGGAGATGGATACAAAAAAAGGTTTCATCACCGAGGTAGTTCCACCAGTGAGGTCTATTATTAAGAAGTGGAAGGTATTAGTTATAACACAGACCCTACCTGGATCAGGACGTCGCTCCAAACTAGAAGAAGAAGCTCAAAGAGGCTACCAGGAGGCCAACAGCAACTCTGAAGCAGTTGCAGGAATTTATGACTAAGAGTGGTCAATGTGTGTATGTGACAACAACATCACAAGTTCTCCACAAATGTGGCTTGTTATCAGAAGGTCCAAGAAAAAAGCCCCTCCTCCAGAAAAGGCCACATACTGTAACTGAGCTCTGCAAAGTTTTTATAATTATTTTGCCACGACACCAAACGATATATCTGGTGGAAATCCAATACAGCTCATCATCCAAATAACACTATTCCTACAGTAAAGCACGGAGGTGGTAATTTGTGGGACTGGGACACTTGTCAGGATAGAAGGAGAATGGAGAATTTCAAATTCAGGAGGAAAATCTGCTGCCCTCTGCGTGAAAGTTGCCAATGGGAAGAAGGTTTACCCTCCAACGTGACGATGACCCAAAGCACACAGCAACACTGAGCACACAGTGGTGGAAGGAGAAAAAGGTGAATGTCCTTGCATGGCCGAGTAAAAGCCCAGACTTAAACCCCATTGAAAATCTGTGGAATGATTCCAGTCCTCAAATGGTCACCATAAAATTTAACCCAACCCGATCTGCTCTGGACAGAAGAGTGGGCAGATGTTGCAAAGACCAGATGTGCAAAGTTAGTAGAGACAAATCCCAACAGACAAATTGTTGTAATTAAAGGATTTTTACGTGTTTCAACAAAATCCTAACACAAGCGGGTGATCCTTTCTCAACTCAGTGATTCTGTTTTTTTTTCTGACATGTTGGTGTTATATATTTCACTTGGATGTTAATATATTATATGTTGAATGACTTGATATATATACAGTGGAACCTCGGATCGCGAGTAACTCGGTTTACGAGTGTTCCGCAAGACGAGTAAAGATTTATTATAAATTTTGACTTGAAAACAAGCATGTCTTGGTCTTGGAGTTTTTTGACACCAACACACACACACACTCGCCTTTACATCCCCCCCTCCCCGGCTTCACACAGACACACACACTCTGTTCTACACATAACTGCCCTGTCACAATTCTTTTCAAAGTTAAGGTGCTGGTTCATTTGTTTGTTTGTTTTTTCTTTTACTTTACAGCAGTGATTCCGTTAGTCTGCACTCACGCGAGTGTCATTAGAGAGATTTCTTTTGTTCCTGTTAAAACAGTGTTTCCGTTGTGTGTGTGTTTGTTGTGAAACTTAAAAAGCGAGGTGGGGGGAGGGAGGAGGAGTTTTACTGTGTAAGACAAGACGAGGGAAGGGGCTAATTCCACACACACACACACACACACACACACACACACACACACACACACACACAAATACACGGTGTCTGTGTGCACTGGGATTTATTGGGATTTATTTTTTTAAACTTTTTTTAAAGGTAAAGTGCAGGTTAATTTGTTTTATTTTTACTTCATATATTGTATTAATAATTTTTCTGTATTTATTTTTTTGGGCAGTGGAACAAATTATTTAAGTTTTCATTATTTCTTATGGGAAGGTTTGATTTGGTTTACGAGTGTTTTGGAACATGAACCCGCTTCCGGAACAAATTATGCTCGTAATCCAAGGTTCCAAGGTTCCACTGTATATACCTTACCTGTAGTGTGTGTGTGTGTGTGTGTGTGTGTGTGTGTGTGTGTAGCAGGACCTTGAGTGTGTATATGAAGCTGTTCTCCATCAGGATGTTGCTCTGCTCCAGTTCCTGTCCGAGATGTGTGTTCTGGTTCACGAGTGAGTTCAGCTTCTGCATGTCCAACCTCAGAACTTTGGAGTGTTTCTCCATCTCGACCAGAGCATGCTCCTCCTGCTCCATCTCCCCTACAAACACACGCACACACACAAACACACACATACATTTATGTATCTAAAAGTTGCTAAAAGCTGATCAGGTTGAGTTTTATCTCATGCTTTGTGTGTGTGTGTGTGTGTGTGTGTGTGTGTTTTGCGCACTCTTTTTGCGGAGATTCCTCTGCTGCAGGATGGTGAACTGTGTGTTAAGTGTTAGTGTTGCGCTGCTCTGTGCTTGTTTCTCCTGATTCAGTCTCACTAGCTCCCCCTGCTGCCAGAGCCAGAAATGCTGCTGCTCCTTCATCTCGACTCCGAGCTCCTCCATCTGCTTATTCAGAGACCTCAGCTCGAGCTCCAGAGGACCCAGGTCTTCATGCTGCTCATACACACACACACACACACACACACACACACACACACACACACAAAATCCTAAATACTCAAAGAACCAAAAGAAGTGAACAAAACTGCTAAAATAGGAAAAAATATAAAAAGTGGTTGTGGCTTCCGTGTTGGTATGTGGATCACAGTGAAGGAGGTGTGGCCAGTATTGGGTCTCAGTAAAGGGTGTGACCTGTGTGTGGGTCTAAGTGTAGGAGGCGTGGTCTGTGTGTGGGTCTAAGTGTGCTTTAGTTTTCTACATTGGATTCTTCTCCACTGGTAAGGTAGGTCTTTAACCTTTGTAGTGTTTTTGAAACACAACTGGTTCTTACTGTATACCTAGTTCTGGCTGTTTGGTAGTGTTGATTGCAGTGTTGATTGCAGTGTGATTTGTTCTCAGGTTAATAATCAAGATTAGTTTCAGGCTTCCTTAAGGTGTGAATTGTGGGCAGGGCTTAGCTACATATATTGAAGGTGTCTCAGTAAATAAGCATACCCTGCACCAAAGTTGGTCATGAATTTAGATAGCAAGTGTACATAGAATTGAAAGAGAGAACATAGAAAAGAGATAAATTCTTATTTCGTAAGGAATTAAATTTTTTTAGACAAATATCTCATTGTGTCTAGGAGTTAAGGATGTGTGTTCAACCTATCTCTGTCAGTTCTCACAGACCAAGATGCTTTTACTCGCACAGGAGAGGCAGATCTCCCAGAAACCTCATCTACCCTCCAGTACTGTCTCTTTGTCCTGCACTGGTGGTAGGCGGGCTTTGGAACTGCCAATCTGCTGTAAAGAAAGCAGATTTTATCTCAGCCCTAGCTACCCATTACTCTTTTGACTTTCTGGCACTAACCAGAGACCTGGATATCTCCTCAGAACTCTGCTACACCGGCTGCCCGATCCTCTGCCTATATATTCTCTCACTCTCCACGAGAAACTGACAGAGATGGTGGTATGGGTCTGCTGTTGTCTAAGAGATGGTCCTTCTCGCCTATTGACCTGTCTCATCATCATTTGAATTTCATGCAGTTAAGGTAACCTCTCCAATTAACCTCCACATCTTGGTTATCTACCGTCCACCTGGCTCTCTAGGAAACTTTCTGGATGAAATGGACATGCTTCTTAGTCTTTTTCTTTCCGCTAAAACCCCTCTCACTGTTCTAGGAGACTTCAACCTCCCCTCTGACAAACTCCAACCCTCTTTCCTTCTCCCTCTCCTTAACTCTTTCTCTTTAACTTTAAACAGTTGCCCTCCCACACACAAGGCAGGGAATTCTCTTGACCTCGTTTTTTGCCGCCCTTCCCCAGTCACAGATCTCACTACTATTCTTCATAAATAATAAACTTCATAAATCTGATCATTACCTAGTATCCTTCACCATAACCCTTCCTATTCTGTGTAAAACTAACCGCCAAAATTTCTCTCTTACCCGCAGAAACCTTCACTCTGTCTCCCCTTCCTCTATGTCTTCATGCACCCTATCATTCCTCCCAGACCAGACTCCTTCTCCTCACTACCACTAGAGACTGCGACTGAAACTTTCCTCTCTTCTCTCCTCATCCATAGAGCTCCTTTGCCCGCTGTCATCTACACCAAGGAAGACGTCTTGTCCTGCTCCTTGGCTATCTGATGTACTGCGCAACAACAGAAGAGAATTAAGAACTGCAGAGAGAAGATGGAAGAAATCGCAGCTTGATACCGATCTTGTCTCTTACCAGACTATTCTCTCCAAATTCTCATGTGACGTGACTTCTGCCAAAACTGCATTCTACAGAGAAAAGCTGGAAGCCTCTGCACATGATCCTGGCAAACTCCATAACATCTTCTCCTCACTACTCAACCCACCGATTCCTCCTGCCCCTTCCTCTCTGACTGCTGACGATTTTGCCACATTCTATGATGGGAAAATTGCAGCAATCCGCCAGTCCTTCACTCCCAACCAAACTCCTACAGCAGAACCTCAGGAACTTCCCTTCCCTCCCTTAGCAGAATTCTCCAACCTGTCATCTGATGAGATTCAGCAGATCATCTCGTCATCTAACCCCACTACCTGTTCTTTAGACCCAATCCCTTCCACAATGCTCCAGGCCATCTCACGAGACCTCCTTCCCTTCACCACAACCATCATCAACTATTCCATATCATCTGGTCATGTTCCTGCTGCTTTTAAGAAAGCAAGGGTTATTCCCATCCTCAAGAAACCCTGCCTGGACCCATCAGAAGTTAACAACTATCGTCCGGTATCACTTCTCTCTTTTATTTCCAAAATTCTTGAAAGGGCTGTTTATAACCAAATGTCTCTTTATCTCTCACAGAACAACCTTAATGATCCCAACCAATCTGGATTCAAGGTGGCACATTCCACAGAGACTGCCCTTCTGTCAGTCACTGAGAAGCTCCATGCTGCTAGATCTGCTAAACTGTCATCTGTCCTGATCCTCCTGGACCGGTCAGCTGCATTTGACACAGTGAACCACAAGATCCTATTATCTATTCTCACAAGCCTTGGTATTTGTGGAACGGCGTGGCAATGGTTTGCTTCTTACCTAGAAGATAGGTCATATGAGGTGACATGGAGGGGATCTACATCTGCCCCATGTAGACTCTCTACTGGTGTTCCGCAGGGCTCAGTACTTGGTCCTCTTCTGTTCTCCCTCTATACCCAGTCTCTTGGTAAGGTCATATTATCGCATGGATTTTCATACCATTGTTATGCAGATGACACTCATCTTGTTTTCTCCTTTCCTCCCTCTGACACTCGGGTTTCCACGCAGATCTCAGCATGTCTGGCAGACATCTCATCCTGGATGGCAGCTCATCAGCTGAAACTCAATCTGAGTAAAACCGAACTGCTGGTGACTCATCCCTAGGTCAAGATCTTGTGATATCCCTGGACAACAATCAAGTCACTCCTTCAGCCACTGCCCGCAATCTTGGGGTAACCATGGACAATCATCTGTCATTTTCCCCACACATCGCTAACCTTACTCGCTCTTGTAGATTTCTTCTTTACAATATCAGAAGAATCCGCCCATTTCTTTCTTCACAGGCTACTCAGGTGCTTGTTCAGTCCCTTGTTATTTCAAGACTGGACTACTGCAACTCACTCCTGGCTGGCCTGCCTCTGTCCACGACTCGTCCTCTGCAACTGATCCAGAATGCAGCAGCACGTCTCGTTTTCAACCTCCCCAAGTTCTCCCACACCACCCCACTCCTCCGCTCCTTGCACTGGCTTCCTGTAGCTGCCCGCATCAAATTCAAAACGCTGATGCTTGCCTACAAAGCTAAAAATGGCCCAGCACCCACTTACCTCTCTGCTCTAATCACACCACGCACTGCGCCGCGTCCCCTCCGGTCCTCCAGCACTGCTCGCCTCGTCCCACCATCTCTCAGGGATCGAGGGCGGCATTCATCCAGACTCTTTTCTGTTCTGGCACCTAGGTGGTGGAACGAACTTCCTCTAGATGTTTGTACAGCAGAGACTTTGACTATCTTTAAACGGCGACTCAAAACTTATCTATTTCTCCAGTACTTACATGACTAACCCCCCTAAAAAAAAAAAAAAAACCCTCTTCCCAGTTGTGTTAGACTAATCGCACTTAGTTATTGACCTAGTTAACCCAGTGTAAGTATCTATCCAGTAATGTAAACTTTAAAGCACTTTTTGTAAGTCCCTCTGGATAAGAGCGTCTGCCAAACGCCTAAATGTAAATTTAAATGTCAGAGTAGGAGGCGTGGCATATGTGTGTGGTTCTCAGAGAAAGAGGTGTGGCCTGTGTGTAGGTCTCAGTGTAAGGAGGCGTGGCCTGTGTGTAGGTCTAAGTGTAGGAGGCGTGGCCTGCGTGTGGATCTCATTCTAGGAGGTGTGGCCTGTTGTTGGGTCTCAGTAAAGGAGGTGTGGCCTCAGTACCATTTTTTTTAGTGTAATGTGTGATGCGTGTGGTGTGTGTGCAGTTCGTGTAGTGTGTGCTGAGTGTGTACCGTGGCGTTACTCACCCCCGTGCTCGCCCTGATCTGCTCGATCTTCTTATTACACACGTTGATGGCGCTCTGTTTGTGCTCGACGGTGAGGAGGAGTTTATCCACCGCCGCCTCACTGGCCGAGACTAGCTGGTTCCGCTTCATCACTTCCTGTTGCAGCTCCGCCTGCAGGCGAGAGAGAGCCTCGATACGCAGCGCCACCTCACTGACCTCCAGCGCCAGTGCAGCCGCCTCGTTCTCCACCTTCGAAAGCCGGACGTCCTGAAGCACACAAACACACACATAGGTGAAAAATGTCTTATGCATTGTGTGTGTGTGTGTGTGTGTGTGTGTGTGTACCTTCTCTCTGAGCTGAGCCGTGATCTTGGTGCTGAGATAGTGTGTGTGTTTGGCAGCGTTGTTGTGTATGAGCTGCTCCTGCATCTTCTTCATGATCTTCTCCTCCAGCTCTAATCGCACACTCGCCTCCTTCTCGATCTGCTTCCTCAGGACAGTGAGCTCTGACTGATGCACATTGCACTCCTACACACACACACACACACACACACACACACACACACACACACACACACACACACACACACACATAAACAGACTGTTAGAGTTTGTGCAAGATTGTGTCTCACTGTCGATTATCTGTCTCATGCATGCATGTGTGTGTGTGTGTGTGAGTGTGTGTCTCACCGAGGTCACCCTGTTCAAGCTCTTTTCAGTCTCCTGTAGTGTGCGTGTGTATGTGGTGTAGGCACTCTGCAGCGCCTCCTGCTGTGCGTTTATCTGTGCTAGGAGCTTTCTGTAGGTGGCGCCGTCGCGCTCGGCTCGGTTCACCAGCAGCGTCAGCGTCTCGTTCCGTTCCTGCTCCTGTGTGATGGAGCGCCGGCATCCCTCCACCTCCGTGTCCAGAGCACGCACCTGGTCATCGGCCGACCTGGAGCAGAGGTGGTGTTTGGGTAACCAAAATCAAGTTTAATGCTATCTCACACACACACACAAACACACACCTCAGCGCCTCCTGGAGAGTAGTGTACGCTTCGTCTCTCTTCTTCATCCCCATCACGATGCTGTTCCACTGCTGAAGCAGCTGCTTCCTCTCCACTATCATGGAGTCTAACTCCAGCTGAGCCTGTGAAACACACACACGTTTTTTTCACGTGTTTTATTCCTCTTACACCACAGCAATTTGCAATTAGTTTTAACAAATGATTAAAAAACATGTCATATTTGTATCCATTTATACACTTTATGCAACTTCAAAACATTTTCATCCAAAGTCACATTAATTTCTTCTCTTTTCCAGTTTCTCATCTTGTACTGATGATGAGAGAATCGGACCGCTGCGTGAACCTTCTCCAGCACGTCCCAAAGATAATCAGTGGATTTAAGGTCTGCACTCTCTAGGGGCCAATCCATGTGTGAAAATGATGTCTCACACTCTCTGAGCCGGACTCTCACACTCTGAGTCCTGGAATACGGCACGCGACATCAGGGGAGAAGAAACCCCTCCACGGATGTGATGTGCTGGTGATTCAGTACACTCAGGTGGTCATGTGACTTCATTTTATCTCCACATGACGTTGCTGAGTCTCGACCTGAGCGACTGAAGCGACCCCAGATCATAACACTGTCTCCAGAGGCGTGTACAGTGGACGCTATGCATGATGGGAGCGTCGCTTCATTACAGCGCTTCCCTTCTCACCCTGACACGCCCATCACTCTGGAACAGACTCAGTCTGGACTCGTCAATCTCCTTAGTTGTTTTCTTTGCTTGATGCAGCACTATTGTCATGGACACACGACCGGCACGAGGACCCGGAAGTAGTGCGGTCGCGATTCAGGAAGCATAAAAGGCAAGTCGGGTTGCTTCTATGATTGAGTGTGTGTTGCTAGAATGCGGATTTATTTGTGTAGATCCTTGCTCTTCACGTGAGAGAGTTCTTAGACTAAACACGTGGTTATCCTGCCTACTGGCGCTGCTTCCGCGTTTGGGTTTACCATCCACGCTACACGGACTAACCGCTAAGGCTGTTGTGTTTATCCCTCGGTTGCTCGTGACAACTATAATTTCTGAAACAGAGGAACATCTCTGCCACGACCACAGGATGTGTCTTCTGACTTGATTGTGTAAGAAATGACAAGCTCCTTACTGCATCAGTTAGAGTTAAATAAGTCAAGTTGTAGCTCATATTAACATATTAATCACTGCAGTAACGATCCAATGGAGGCCTCTTCACCATTCACTCAGTCACATCATCCAGGTGGGTTTATTTGATTGGCCCCGCCGGCAGTGTAGTTACAGTACATTAACATAAAAACCATAACTTCTTACTTATCTAGAACTACACACACTGTTCAACCTGTTACTATGGAAACGATAATACATCAGAAGTTGGACATTAATTGAATTTAATTGAGCGGGTTTCGGACCTCGGCTAAGGCGTCCTGGGCGGCGTGTTTGTGGCTCGTCTGCGCGCGCGTCTGCACCTCGTACAGCGCGATCTGCTCCGTCAGCTTCTCCACCTGCTTTGTCAGACGCTCCACATACAGGTCCTACACACACACACACACACACAGAAATAATAAAACAATCACGAAGCAACATAAAAATGTTTTAGGATTCAGTCTGAAAAACAAGAATATGGGCTAAAACAAAAGCAGAACTTGTCGTAAAGTGTCAACGTCTCTCTCTCTCTCTCTCTCTCTCTCTTCTCTCTGACCTGCTGGTATTTCTGCTGCGCCGCTTGTCGTCTCTCCGCCTGCGCCTTGGTCTTGGCGCTCTTCATGGCGGAGACGTCCGAGCGCCGGTCCGAGGCCAGTTCCTCCATGTAACGCAGACGCTGTGAGAGAATGTCCGCCTCGGACTGCAGCTGCGACACTGCGACACCCCCAGTTGAAGAGAAAAGACAAAAGACCAGTCCGTCATTACTTTAAAAAACCAAGGCCAGTCGATGCAAAAAAATCTTCAGTTCAGTCGCCAAAGCCATCAAACGCTGTGATGAAACAGAAACGTTCCTGAGAGCTCCCCCTGCTGCAGAGGAGAGGCTAATTAGAGAGACTAACAGCACCTCATAATAGAGCCCACATACCTGCTGATCTACTCTAAATGATGTCTAGTATATGCAGTCTCTATGAGATACCTATGATCTGATCTGCTCTACAAGATATACAGAGAGGTTTTTCTCACCCTGTGCACGTTGTTTGCTGGCCTGTTCCACTGCGCTGTTGTACTGGTTCCTGATGTTCTCCAGCTGTTCCTTCACGTGTCTCCTCTGGACGATGGCTTCAGCTCTGCTCGCGTGTTGAGACTCCAGACCGGCCTGCGCTCTGGCGAGGTCCTGCTGGATGCCGTAGAGCCTGACGCCGAGCTCCTCACGCCTGGAGTTCTCCACCCGTTCCTCCGTCACCTGGTGCAGAACAGACACCAGAAATAAAACGACTTTTATTTCCTTAAAAAGTTAAAGCTACGGGGAGGGATGGATAACTTGATGAATTTTCATTCGCAGCATTCATGCATTGATTAATAATTATCTACGATTAAGTCTAAAGTGTAGTTTTACGTAGTGAAATTGTGTGTTACTGTGTGTACTGTATGAGCGGAGAATAAGTGCATACCATGAGGTCGAACCGGAGCTACAGCAGGACCATGTGTCTCCCTGTCTCCACCTGTCTCCACCTGTCTCACCATCACCCCTGCTTCGGTCCCTCGCCCTGATCTTCATCTCTTACTGCATGTTCATTCATTCCTACTTCTTTCTCTTCTCTCATTCTCTTCTCTACGTTCTTTCCTCTGCGTACTTCTCTGTCTACTCACTTCTCTGTGTTTCTCTTCATCTTCCTCCTGCACAGACTCCAGCCTACTACTGCGACCTACAGCAGGCAAGATATGAGAATGTCTCATGGTTAAAATGCACATATTTCATTAACCTACACCGTGTTGAACTATAAGATAAAGAAACTATAAGATCAGCAGCGACTTGAAGTACAGTAAGGGTTTCCTTTATGACTTCATCAGTCCTTCACATCCGTTTTTTTCCATCATCGCGTCAGTTCATTGAGGTCTTTGGTCATTGGTTTATGGACAGCTCTCTTATCGTCCTTGCGGTCTGGTCTTTGACTCTGCCTTGATCCTTTTACGTTTTCGGCCATTCTGATGTAGAGTTACCGGTGTGATCATTGTCCTGTTGCGTGACCGGTTTCGACCAAGCTTTAGCTGTCGGACAGACGGCCTCATATTTGTCTCTAGAATCCTCTTTAGTTGTATAGTAATATGCAGTATGATGTGTTGAAGCCGTGCTCGACAGTGTGTATGAGGCGTTTCTGCTGAAATCCTGTTTTGATTTTGGTTAAACATGGCGTTAAGGCCAAACAGCTCCACTTTGTCCATGTCCCAGAAGTCTTGTGGTTTGTTCAGATGCAGATTTGTGAACCTCAGTCGTGCCTCCATGTTCTCTTTAGATAGAAGAGGATTTCTCCTGCCAACACGTCCAAACAAACCGTACCTGTTCAGTCTTCTTCTAATTGTGCTCTCATGGACTTAACATGCACGTAACACACTCACAAAGTCTCTAAGACCACTGCTTATGTCTCTCCCTCTCGGCAGTGTGTTAACACACACCTGAGCGCTCCGGACCAGCAAACTCCTGCATTTACTGTATAGAGGTATTTGCTTTATACTAAGACCTGATATGATTAGATTTTTATTATCTTTTTCACAAAAAACACTTTTAAATTAAAAGAGGGGTACTAGCTTTTGAACATGGATTAAACGTTTTCATTGCCAATCGTCTCTCGCCGCCCACCTGCAGTACCTGTGTGATCCGCTCCCTTAAACAGGAGACTGAGGACTGAATATGATTTAGTTCTGGAAGAAAACTGGAGTAAAATGAATTCACAAATACGTAAATGTGTTAAAGGGAATCTCTGAGCCGAACCTTCTCGCGCAGCTTCAGGTCCAGGTTCTCCAGCTCTCTGGTCAGGTGCTGCTTTAGAGCTGACTGAAATCTCCTCATCAGAGGCTGTGGGAAAAGATCGGATTATAAACTTTATTTTAGCCGAAATAAAATCGAGCACACGTTATGTGTTACTAAATTTCGGCTTAAATTCAATAGAATTGAACCCTGGATTACTTTAACCACAATATCATTTATCTCATTTCTTTCCTTCGGGGTCAGTAAAGTATCGATCTATATAGCTCGTCTTTTATCTCTATTTGTATGTAAATATTACAATAAGTTGGAAAACTGTTCAATATTCAAATTCTTTAAAGTCACAGACGTGCTCAGCATCCAACACGATCAGCTCATCTTCATCATCTTCATCATCTTGCCTAGGTGGCGCTCTCTCCGCTCCCCCGCCGCTCGCCAACGCAGCCTGGATGTGAGAGATAACACATCATCGCGAACACATCATCGTTAATGTTTCAACTGGACATGAAACGCCAGGAAACACTTTAAACACTAGAACTGTAAACAGGAAACAGGAAGTGAACAGTGCGGTGTAAACATGGAGCTGTGTTTACCCTGGGGTTGTACGCCGGCGAGGTGTGGAGAGATGATGCTGGAGGCTCTGGTACACTCCCACTGTGCTGCTCTGTAACACACAGATACATGGAGTGTATTGTAGTGTGTGTACAGTGTGCTCTAAGAGCTCGATCAGGTGTGGATTTAAGAAAAGTTAAGAAAAGTTCTATCAGTTACTAATTTCAGTTTCAGGGTTGTGTATCTCTTGGCTATGTGCATTACCCACAATGCACCGAGAGAGCAACATATGAGTGCTAAAGAAACGGGTGTGTGTGTGTGTGTGTGTGTGTGTGTGTGTGTGAGAGAGAGAGTGTGTGCTCCCCTTGTCTTCTCCTGATTGTCCTGTCTGTCCCTATAAAAGGAGCAAGACATCAGTAGAACACTGTAGTGTTGCTTTACATCAGACTCTCTTGTGTTTCAAATTTGGGGAACGTTTTTGGAGACTGGAGATTTATACAGCCAATCAGTGACTGCTGTGCGAGTCAGGTGATCACCCAAAATGACAGAGTGACGCACTCTCTAGATACGAGCTCTATTATATTTAATCATCCGTGACTGAGAAGCTGCAGGTGAAGTGATGAAGGTGAAGAAGGTGATTATTTATTTCTCCTTTCACACAACGTCTAATGAACTGTCCAATCACACACTGTCCAATCACACACTGTCCAACCACTATACACTGTCCAAACACTACACACTGTCTAATCACACCATGTCCAAACATTATCCACTGTCCTATCACACACTGTCCAAACACTATACACTGTCCTATCACACACTGTCCAAACACTACACACTGTCCAATCATACGCTGTCCAAACACTACACACTGTCCAGTCACACTGTCCAATCACATGCTGTCCAATCACACATTGTCCAAACACTACACACTGTCCAATCACACGCTGTCCAATCACACATTGTCCAAACACTATACACTGTCCAAACACTACACACTGTCCAATCACACCATGTCCAAACATTATCCACTGTCCAATCACACCATGTCCAAACACTACACACTGTCCTATAACACACTGTCCAAACACTATACACTGTCCTATCACACCATGTCCAAACACTACACACTGTCCAATCATACACTGTCCAAACACTACACACTGTCCTATCACACCATGTCCAAACACTACACACTGTCCAGTCACACTGTCCAATCACATGCTGTCCAATCACACATTGTCCAAACACTATACACTGTCCAAACACTACACACTGTCCAATCACACCATGTCCAAACATTATCCACTGTCCAATCACACCATGTCCAAACACTACACACTGTCCTATAACACACTGTCCAAACACTATACACTGTCCTATCACACCATGTCCAAACACTACACACTGTCCAATCATACGCTGTCCAAACACTACACACTGTCCAGTCACACTGTCCAATCACACATTGTCCAAACACTATACACTGTCCTATCACACCATGTCCAAACACTACACACTGTCCAATCATACGCTGTCCAAACACTACACACTGTCCAATCATACGCTGTCCAAACACTACACACTGTCCAGTCACACTGTCCAATCACACATTGTCCAAACACTACACACTGTCCAATCACACGCTGTCCAATCACACATTGTCCAAACACTATACACTGTCCAAGCACATGCTGTCCAATCACACATTGTCCAATCACAAACTGTCCAAACACTACACACTGTCCAATCGGATGCTGTCCAATCATACGCAGTTTCATCACACACACACACACACACACACACACACACACACACACTGTTTAAATATATAGTGAGAGAGGGGAGTATGTTCTCAGGTAGACATGTGTACCAGAGGCTGTGTGTGTGATGACGGTGACTCCGGCGTGTCCTCTTGCTGAATCTTCAGTAGATCTCTCCTGTAAGAACAATCAACAGGAAATAATCAACACCTTCTGACCAATCAGAACCGGAGAATTAGCCTGTGGAACCGTGGAATCTGAAGCCGAGTACCCAGAGAAACCCACCAAGCACGCACACGCACACACACACACACACACACACACACACACACACACACACACACACCCCGAGGCGGGACTCAAACCCAGACGGTGCAAGGCCACAGTGCTAACCACTACACCACCACGCCGCGCAAAGCTATTTCACAGTCATGTTTCTTTCGTCAGTTATGACAGAAAAAGCATCTTAACAGGGGGGTGTGGCATTATAAATCCAGGTAAAGGCTGCTGGTCACCTGCTGAGATGCCTGGAGGTCAGAAAGAATCTCTGCTCCATCTCCTGGTTCCTCTGGTTCATCATGTGGAGACTCTCTTCTGTCTTCACCCATCCCTGGTTCAGCTCCATCCATCCTCACGCCGAGTCAGAGGTCACCTGTGGGTCAGAGGTCACCTGTGGGTCAGAGGTCACCTGTGTGTGAATTAGAGTGATATCAGTGTGATGATCATTTTTTTGTTCTTATTGAGGAAAATTCCGTAGTTCCTCTGCAGACTGTTTTAACATTATTACTCTCTTTACCGCCAGACAAAAAAAAAAAGGTTTTTGTTACATATAAACATGTTTAATTTATTAAATATAGAAATATATGCACATTAACTTAAACATTGCACATTTTTGTTTTAAGTATAAAAATATATTTTCATTAGGGCCATAATCAACTGGTAAAGACTGTAATAATGAAATCTATAGTTTAAAGAAAAAAAAATAATTCATTAATTAGCAGCTTTTAAACCTAAGGAAGGTCAGTTTTACTTTTCTTGTTTGATCATTTTTATTTATTTAATAAAGACAAAAAAATGTTTACTGAAGAAAAATAAAGGTATTGTTACTTACCTTAAGGAAATAAAGAAAATAATCAACAAAACTTTACTTCTTAATTCAATTGCGTCGATACGAGCTCGCGCCTGATGTGAAGATTCGCGTCGACGTTTTAGAAGCCTCTGTTGCTAAGCAACCGCACACTGCCGGATGTTTGAGCAACGGTTTCTAAGAGAACAGAGAGAGTTCCGTGGGGCTTTTTTCCCTTTCTTGTCTTCTTCTTGGTGTTTGCTGGCAGTTGGTGTGCACTGTGCTGCATTACCGCCATCTTGTGGTCATGATCTCGACCATCTTCCTTTCAGTTTGAATCCCATCAAATACCGCACGTTCTCCTTTCTCCTCTTTCTCTATTTTCAAAAGACAATTCTACCTAGTTTGAAATGTAATGAATTATTATTATTATTATTATTATTATTATTATTATTATTATTATTATTATTTTGTCTGTAAATTGGTCAGAACTTGCTGAAGAACCTACATTGGAGGACCTGAAACCAGTCTTAAGAAAAATACCTGTCTGTATGTCTGTACGTCTGTCCAGCCAGATTTTGTTGCAGCGTCACACAAAACTGTCTGTACAGACTTTACTGAATCTTCTGCAGTCCTTTAATCTGCACCATCAGTGAATCTAAATGTTGAGTAAAAGTGATGTTATGAACAGTTACGTGTGGGATTTAATCATCTACTGTAAAATAATCTACTAATGCGCTACTGTCTCACTGTAAACAAACACCTGCACCAGTAGATATTAATGAGAAAAGATAAAGTGAATATTTTGACTGGGATTAGTTCATATTTTCACTTTGGCTGAAATAACAGCGCTGAAGTGGTAGAAGTGAATTTTAACACGCCGGAGTCGTTTTAAGACAAAACTTCATCTTTATCTGATCAACTTTTTCCATTTCTCATCTGTGATTCTCTCTCCGATTACCGAACAGGGAGTGTGTTTGTCTGAGCACCAAAGAAGTCCAACTTAGTGTAAACAAGGCGTCAGATACTCAACCTTACAGAATGTGATTTCTGTGTGTTAATGAGTGAGACAGAGAGTTCTGCTGTACAGAGAGACACACACACACATGGACGTGGACTTCAACCTCAAATAATAATAATAATCATCATAATAATAATAACATCACTGATTGCATTAAAGATCAGCAAATTATTATTAGATTGAACATTTTAACTGTTTCTACAAACTCTTTAACAAAAAGTACTTACGCTAGGTTATAATAATTAAAAACATTAATAAAACATTAAATAAATAAAACCACACTCCCTCCGGCACGCTAGAGGGCGACATTGAGTCACATCGCTGTTACAGAAAGCGCCGAGTGAAATGAGCGGAAAATCAACATGGCGAGCAGCACCGCGCGAGCGCTTTAGCTGCACACACCGGTACGCTCATGAAATATCTCAGCACAACAGGGTCGATTTTTTATTATTATTATTATCATGATATCATGATTATTAAAAAAAAAAAAAACCTGAATCCAATAAAAACCGCAACGTCGTCCTGTTTGCTTTGTTTTATTTTCTGATGTAATGACGTCATCTGTGTTGTGTATTAGTTTCTGTTTATTAACGATATTTAAGATTATTTAAAGGTTTGTTTTGTGTTTTTATGTCTCTTAAATGATTTAAAATATCTATATTTGTATCTTTATATATAATCTAATATGCTCTTTCTTCCAGTTTCCTCCTGTGCAATATTTGTATTTGTAATGATGATGATGATGATGATTGTATGCAGACAGAGATGAAGGTGAAGATTAAGCAGTGGCACGGTGTCGCCTCTTGGCTCTGGGTGGCCAACGATGAGAACTGTGGCATCTGCAGAGCTCCGTTCAACGGCTGCTGTCCCGACTGTACGCCACTTTTTATTCTTTTTATTCATTGAATCATTTTATTTGTTTGTATAAATCATTTATACCGTCTGTAAACCGTTATAACGGCCTCTGTGTGGCTCGTGTCCCGCCGTGTCGCAGGTAAAGTCCCTGGAGACGACTGCCCGCTGGTCTGGGGTCAGTGCTCCCACTGCTTCCACATGCACTGCATCCTGAAGTGGCTGAACTCGCAGCAGGTGCAGCAGCAGTGCCCCATGTGCCGGCAGGAGTGGAAGTTTAAAGAGTGAGGCTCTCGCCGTCAGGCTCGCTGATCTTACAGAATGTCAAAGAACCCAAAAGTAACGACTAACCCTTTGTGTTTTCTTTCAGGGGAGAGACAACATGAGGAGACGGAAATAAACGCTTACGATCTCAACTCAGTTCTGTTTCGTTCTTACAGTGTTACACTCCTACACGCTTTGTAGCTAACAGACTCTGATGCTCATGTTTGTCACACTTTGATATTCCGAGTCCTGATCTCATCACCGATTTATCCACCAGAACCAAAAGTAAAAGTCTGTCTAGATCAGCGTTGCCATGAAACTGTTCCATCAGGGATGTTCACTGGCATTCCAGTTCCAGAGGTTAACATTTCCAGATGTTCTGACTCATTGTTGTGTCTGTTAATAATCTGAGCATCAGACCTGGTTGGTTCAAAGACTTTTAATATTATATAATTAAAATCACAAACATTGCATTGTAAAGCCCCACCCAGAAATACAAGGGGAAATGAATTTTAAATAAAGTGAAAAATATTCTAACGAGTCAATGTTTTGTTTTTTTGTTTTTTAAAAAAACAAAACAAAAACTCCAATCTTTTTTAATATACACGATACAGACAAAAGTATTCATCCTAACCTGTTAATGCTTGAATTCAGGTGTTGAATGATTGGATCAGGCCTCGTATCCCCAGTGAAGAGCGATCTTAATACTTCAGCAAACCAAGACATATTGGACAATGCTACACTTCCATACAACCTTGGGGTCTATTCCAACATGACTCCGCCCCAGAGCACAAAGTGAGGACTATAAACGCATGGTGTGATGAGTTCGGTGTGGAAGAACTCGAGCGGCCTGAACACAGAGCCCTGACCTCAACCCCATCCAGCACCGTTGTGACGAACTGGAGCGGAGATCGCGAGCCAGACCTTCTCATCCAACATCAGTCTGACCTCATAAACGCTCAACAGAATTGATGGACACAAATTTGGACAGAAACACTCTGACATCTTCTGGACGTTTTTTTTCCAGGAAGAGTGGAAGCTGTTAGAGCTGCAAAGGGGGGACCGACTCCATACTGAAAAGTGTGTGTTTGGATAAAATGATGTCATTGCAGGGTTGGACAAATACTCTTTGTCTGTATAATGTAGACGTGATATGATACAAGCTTTTATTTTGGAAAAACAATGATGTCATTAAAGCTGATGTGACTATGGAAGGCTAAAGTAAATTTCCATCATGATAATAATAATAATAATTCAGTGCTGAAGGACTGGACAGTAAAACGTCACCTTAATGCCACAAACAGAATGATCAAGTGATTAATTTTTTTTTAAAAAGGATACACCCACATTTAATCTGTTGATCTAACAACCGTGTAGAGGTGAAAACCCTGGCTCTGACTACAGGTGGAAGTACGACCCGTGAGGAAGCTCGGAGCAGGAGGAACGCTCACTGTACAGGAAATAAAGCGCAGCAGGAACGCAGTGCCTCTAAATCTCACCTTAGGACATAACGAACATTAGGGGGCAGAGTAAATATGGGCCGCGACTCCTCGTGCGAACGGACAGGACAGGACAAGATGCCTCATAATTAAAGTCCAGTTAAATAAAAATAAAACAGCAACAGCTTTACAGAGACGTGCACGAGCCATGACGTTGCGGTCTTTACGACTTTTTGGAGTCCTGCACATTCCTCCGTCGCACGTTGTTCAGATCCACCGGGGTGAAAGCTGCAGGACGCAAACACACACAAACACAGCTTCAGTGTGTATAATGTAGAACAAGGAATTATACTGTGCATCCCGAATTATTAGAATATCATTTTGAAAAAAGTTACGTTTCTTTTGTGATCCAACTTAAAAAGTAAGATTTACTACATGTAAAATCAAATGAAATATTTTAATGTTTTTTTTGCTCTGAGAAACGGCTTTCAGCCCATGAAAATAAAAGTTGAATCTGATTCATGACAGCTGTCAACAACGGCCATCAAACGTCCAAATGTTTGCTGGGAGGGTATACAGTATATACTGAACAACACTTCAATAAAAGTCAAAGTAACAGCTATACATCCACCCCACTGTCAAACACAGTTGATTCATGACCACACGATTCACAGGAAGTGGCCTGAGGCTGGAGTCTGTGCATCAAGAGCCACCACGAAGACGTCTTCAGGAAATAAGCTACGACTCCTGTATCCCTAAAATCAAGCCACTCCTGAACCAGAGACAACCTCAGAAGAATCTTTCCTGGGCTGAGGAGGAAAAAGTACAAGATCGGGCCAAAGTCCTTTTTCAGATTAGAAGTAAATTTTGTCTTTAAATTGGAGTTCAAGGACCCAGAGTCTGGAAGAATAGTGGAGAGAACAGAATCCAAGCTGCTTTAAGTCCAGTGTGACATTTACACAGTCATTGGTGGTTTGAAGGACCATGTCCTCTGCTGGTGTTGATGTTTTATCAAGTCAATGCTGTGTCTCCCAGGAGATTTTAGAGCAGTACATGATTCATTCTTTCATGCTTCTTATAAGCTTTGAGGAGATGCTGACTTGGCACCTGCCCACAGCAGAACACCAAAACTGGTGTCCTGACCTTCATATTACTCTGCTCGCCTGACCCGAACCATATAGAGAATCAGCAAACTGTGGTCTGTGGTCAAGAAGAAGAAACATCCGACCCAACAATACAGGGGAGCTGAAGGCTGCTATCAAAGCAACCTGGTCTTCAGTAAGCACTCAACAGTGCCACAGCCTGATCGCCTCGAGGCCATGCAGCACTGACGCAATGATTCATGATAAAGGATCCCTGACTAAGCCCTGAGTACATCAATTAACTTACGTTTTCAGAATTTCTGTATTGTAAATCATTTTTAAAATTGAGCTTAGGAAATATTCTAATATTTTGAGATACCAGATAATTGATTTTCATTAGCTATAAACTGCGACATCAAAACAAACAAAAAAAGCTTTATTCATATCACTTTACATGTAATAAATGTTACCTTTTTTTTTACAACATGAAAATTATTAAAGACGCACTGTATTATTGTTAATAATATTAATAACATCCCACATTCTAGAACGTTCAAAAATGATTTTTTTTCGAACGTTCAAGAATGGGGAACATCTACCATTCTCTGACATCTACACTTCTAGAACATCTAAGGTTTTGAAATACATAACATTCTAGAACATCCAACATTCTAACACACACATTCCCAGCTTTCAGGTGTTTCGCTTTTTTCTTTTTCCATTTCTGGCATTTCCTTGTCCAAAGAAAACATAAGTAAATACATAAATAAACAGCAGGAGTTAATGAATTAAACTGACACAGCGTGAGCGAGCTTCAACAGCTTTGTTTTTTCGTATCTATTATTTATTCATCTGACAGCATGTAGACTTTAGATGACCAAAGAGCTGACGGCCATACTGTACATTTAAACGTGGTGTGTGTGTGTGTGTGTGTGTGTGTACGTACAGCTCAGGCTGGGGTTCGGAGTTCTCTCCACGTACTTCTGAGGTCCCTTGTTGCTGTTTTCAGTTCCCTGGAAGGACTGCATCTCCCGCATCACACACTGCCAGGCTGCACACACACACACACACACACACACACACACACACAAATATACACACGCTCTATACACATTACACTCTGGTCAAACCTTCACTCTACTTGTTATCTTCTTATCAAATCACTGCAAAACCTTCCAGTCTAATAATAATAATGATGATGATGTTCCTGACTGTAGTGGATGAAGCGGACGTTCTCCTCGTGCGCTGGGGTGAGGAACTCATCACTGTTGGATGGAGAACACACTCCAGATGCCTGCTTGTAGTTCTGCACCATCACTAAATCTGCTGAAGACACAAACTGGAATATTATTTCATCTTGCAGTTAAATGAAATATCACGCTCACTCACTGACTATAATGCTTTACCCTGTATACAGGGTCAGGGGGGCTGGAGCCTGTCCCAGGAGACTTAGGGAACAAGGCGGGGACAGGGTGCCAGTCCATCACAGGGCACACACAGTATGGGCAAGTTGAGAACGCGAATTAGCCTAATCTGCATTTCTTTGGACTGTGGAAGGAAACTCAACAAGCACAGGGAGAACATGCAAACTCCACGCATACAGACCCAAGGTGGGAACCGAACCTGAACCCTGGAGGTGCAAGGCAACAGTGCTAACCACTACGCCACCAAGCCCCCTTCAATGTAAAATATTTACATTTTTATTCCACAATCTCATTAACTATTTAACAATTTAACTACTCATTTAATATCTCTCATATATATATATATATATATATATATATATATATATATATATATATTTAATCTTAATCTTTTTTTTTTGCATTGAATTGCAATTGAATAAACAATGTGAGATGTTTAATCCTAAAAACATCTATATAAATTTACACGGCGTCACTGGATTAACAGGATAATAAATTAAAATAATCTAAAATGCAAGTCCAGTTGAAAAAAATAGGTTTACGACCATTTTTTAAATCGTTATTTGATTTTATTATTCCATGTAAGTACTCCATCCGCATTCCGACAAACCCCGCCTCCGCTGCCGTGATTGCGCAAAAACATCAGCCTTCTGCGCCGTGATTGGTCAGTTATACCTATACCGCGCGTGAACTTGATCACCTAGCCAATCGTAGCACAATGCGGAAGCGGAATTTTTTAAATGTGGGTAGGAAATAAATCAACGCGATTGTTTTACAGTTAGCATTAGCTAAGCAAGATGAAAACGGACCATTTTTGCAAGAGTTTTTAAAAAAAGACTATATAAATGTGATATATCATTGGTTTACCTACCGTTATGTTAATTTAGAACAAATACATAAAAACGACCTAATAATAAAATTTAATAAAATACTACGCTTAAAAATCCTGAAGTCTGGTGTATTAGCAAACCAGTGAGCGGATCCAAAATGGCGGCCTGTTGGGGGTGTAGTTCACTAGATAGGATGCATGAGGTAGTGTTGAGTGCCCTATATAGTGCACCTACTTAGTGGATGTGACTCTATTTTGGATTGAATCTATGCACATTTCCTTAAAGATGCAAGAAGGTCGATTTAATTTATTAGTAAAAATATTTTTATTTGAAAAAAAAAAAAAACAAGGTATAAAAGTGTAAGAGCATTTGGGTCGAGTAAATTAGAAATAAAAATAAGTATTTTACAATTAACAACAAGAACAATAATATAATATATAACATAATAAAAATGTTTTTTTTTAATGCAATTTATCTACCCAAATAATAATAATAATAATGATAATAAAGCATTTCATATACACATTATCACAAAACAAACCTTTTTCATTGCCTACCCATGTAAGTCCTGGAGGGGGCGCAAACTTTTGCACTGAGTTTTGATAAAACACATGTATTCATTTAGAACAAATAAATACAAGAAATATCAAAGTTTTAATAGAATAGTGGATGTAATTCTATCTTGGATATAACCGATGCAGATTAAAGAAAGCGGATGAGAAAAAGCAAGAAGGATGATTTAGTGTAGTAGACAAAATATATCAAAATCCAAGGTATAAAAGTATAAAGCAGGGTTTGGGTCATGCAAAGTAGAAAGTATTGTACAGTTAACAACAATAATAATGTGATGTTTATACAGGAGTATGAAATAAAATGTACATTTTTAAATACAATTTATCCATAAAAAAAACAAACAAAAAATGCATATACATTTCATACACATTTTATCACACCCCCCCATACGTCCTGCAGGGGGACAAACTTTTGCACCGCGCTGTAAGTTACAGAAAAAAACATAGTCACTTTGTTTCTCATCCTCCAGTGGGAGAAATGTGTCTCTCTGCATGTTTCTCTCCATGTTCGAGGTTCCACATCTCTGCTCGCCTGCAGTTCTACACCATCAGACCTGCACTGACGTCCAGAAGATCTCGTTTCCCACATCAGCTGGACATAGCAGCGGTTCCACCCTGGGTCTCTCTCCGTCACCATGAGACTGGGAGAAGAATGCTCGAGCTGATTCGGCAGACAGACGCGCCTCAGGTTCAGTCTCCTCCGACGCCGAACATCTCGACCAGCTCTTGGCAGTCGGTGTCGATGAGGTCGGCGGGTTTTTCTCCGCAGTCGTTCTCCGCCTCGGGGTCAGCGCCAAGAGAGAGCAGGAACCTAAACACGCATAAAGTTATCCAGCATGAAGTTAGCATGAATTTGTAGAAAAGTTTGAAGATTCTAAATAAATGATGTAGAGTAAAATGTATTTACTTGGCGATGTGCGGGAATCCGTCGCTGCAGGCCATGTGGAGCGGCGTCCAGCCGTCCTCGTCTCTCTGCATGATGTCGGCGCCGTATTTCACCAGCAGCTTCACACACTCCAGGTTCCCAGAGAGCACTGCCTCATGGATGGCTGCCATGCCTGGTGATAAAAAAAGCGATGAAAACGAATTACAGAACCAGACGCAGACTTTGTTGTGTCTGAGAAACTGGTGATAACTCTAAATCTAACCCAGACGCTTTGAGCACATTGGTTGTATTTGACGGGTTAAAGACGTCCTCATGATCCCCGCTCCTCAGTCATCTAGCTTGTAATGTGAAAACGACACTGACTGACTCCCCTGTAGACGATGCGGTGAGCAGGAGGTCTTACCTGAAGGGTACATCGTGTCCAGCGTCACCCTCCTGGTCCGAATAAAGCGTCCGATCCTCTCCAGCTCCCCTTGACGGACGTAATCCTGGAAGACCACGTCATTGGGGAAGTGGACGTTGCGGACGGGTTTTACAGACTTGCGTGAAGGGAAGCAGGGCAGCGGACTCCCGGGTTTGGTGTTGCACCCCTCGTAGGTCACGCTGTGGGTCACTGGGCACTGGTAGTACTTCATCATCCTCTTGTCGTTGTAGGGATCGTCCTCAGAATCCTGCTCAGGTTAGGCTTCGGGTCGTCTCGTCGTCTGATGCTGGGAGCTTCAGGACGTCTCGCTGTGTGCCGTCTCGTGAGCTAGTTAGCGCTCTTTATACCCTCTCATGGACTATTTTTGGTGCCATCACCTCACAGCTCGAGTGACTGAACTGGAAGCTGAGTAGATTTTTGACCCTCCTGACTGATGGGAACTGATACTTCAGCTTGTTTTCTCCAAGATTCTTTCATTCTCTACCACACACCCACACACACACACACACCCTCTTGACAGCTCATAGCTTGTGGTCACGTACTCCACAGACAGCCAGTAAGCTCCTTGTAAACAGCTGGTTTATAGATAAAGAATGTAAAATAAGCTCGCAAACATGTTGACAGTTCTGGAAATGGCATCGATAAGCAACGAGAAAAATATTCCCACCATGTTTCCCATCACAAAGGCTATTTTGAGGTTGGGATAAGCCCATGTTTAGTTTTTATTTGCTCATAAAAGTTATTTATTATTAATATAACTTCTGTAATCATTAGGTTCAAAAATGGAGGAGGTTCCCAATTACACTACTCACATACAGTCACAGACACAGAGGCGTGGCCTGTGTGTCACTCCTGATAATGGAGGTGTGGCCACTGTGTGTCACTTCTAGTGATGGGGCATGGTCATGAGTTTATCATTAATATTAACTTAGTTATCGTCTGTAATCATTACGTTTAAATATGGAAAAGATTTCAAATTTTACAAATCACATACAGTTACAGGAATAAAGGCGTGTGCCTAGTGATGGAGGCGTGGCCACTGTGTCTCAGTATGACTGATGGAGGTGTGGCCACTCTACATCACTCCTCGGGATGGAGGCGTGGCCAGTGTGTCGGTATACATGATGGAGGCGTGGCCTCGGTCAATCCCATTAAGTGTAAAAAAAAAAAAAAAAAAAAAAACGAACTGTACAAACCATGTGACATCACTCAAGTTTTCTGAAGCGCAGGTTTGAAGCTCACATGTGGGAGCTCTGGTCAGGTCATCATCATCTGGCAGGAACCGAGTCTGCCTAATAACTCCTCCCATTAATCCAAAAATGGGCGGAATGAATGGTCATTTTGAACCCATTTAAATACCAGAGTTTCCGCCCACAAGCTAGCGAGCTGATACGCTAATGAATTAGATTGCACTCATGAAGTCACCCATAAAACTCCTCCATTTCTTGTGGTAAGGTAAACTGCAACGATTCCAGTTAGCTGGTTAGTTAAAGTGAGGCATAGAGGTTTGACGCCTACATTACAGCCGCCACTTAAATTGACCACACCTCTCAACTCTGCATTAACTTAACAGCGAAGTTTAACGAATGAGATACATTAAATTTACCCCAGTACAGTTGTAACGAGTGTGAACTCTAGCTTTGGACATGAAATCAGGTTTTGTCTCGGGTTAAATTTGGGCATTCAAACATTGGGATCTACAGGGATTGGCTCATTTTTTAAGCCTGCCCCAAGTGGACATTCAAGGAACAGCATGTTTTGGAACGGCACCATTAACCCCCCCCCCCCTCTCTCTCTCTCCACCTATTGGTCAGTCCTAGTGATGGAGGCGGGGCCAGTATGTGTCAGTATGAATGATGGAGGTGTGGCATGTCAACTTTGTCAAGAAAAACAAAAACACCAAGACAATTGTGTCACCATTTTGTTGTTTATTTGGCCACCAGTTAATTTTTCCACATTTTTTTTTCCTTTTTACGTGTGATGGAATGCTTACTTTCATCTTGTTCATTCCTCTTCCGCTCTTTACATCTTTACATGAATAATAATAAAAAAAAAAAAATACCATTACACAAGCCCCTCCCCTTTATAAACCCAAATCCTTCTCCATTCAACGTCGACCCTCTGAACAACTGCAATAAATAGTCAGGGGTTAAAACGGCACATTTACATCCCCGATCCTGGACACGCGAAAGAAACGAAACGATCCGACAGACTGGGTTTACGAGACATGAGCGCGTTCCCCCACCCCTTCATTTATCCATGCGACCGAGAGGAGATGCAGAGCGAAAGATGGAATGTGTCTGAAAATGTGATTCAGTAACCGAGATGAAATCTCCGCTGGCGAGAAGAACAAATGTAGTGGTACAGAAGACTTTCCCCCTCACAGACTGAGTGTGACCGAGCGCCAACAATTACACAAATAAAAACTGGAAAAATAGAATTAAATACAACAAAGATAACTTTTCTATTGTTAAAAAAGAAAAAAAAAATCAGTAGCTACGTATTAATGGTTATGGAGGAGGGGGAAGAACGAATACTTTCCTGGGGGGGAAAAAAAAAAAAAAGAGGAAAGAGAATGCTTGGTCTTAGCTACATCTGTATTAAATTGAACCGAGAATGTACTGTTTTTTGTTTGTTTAAATCACCATGATGCCCTGAGATCGATCTGTCCATCCCAGTCACCGAACTCTTATCAAACTCCCAAATTAAAAAGGTCCTAATACCAGCCCTTGTGGTTCGCCACAAGATGAAACCTTCAGGATGCTAATTAACACAGGAGAAACGAGATTTAATGCCAACACAAGGTTTAACAGTTTGGTCTCTGATCAAAGAAACTTCCCAAAACAGTGTCATTTCTTCTTCGAGGTCATCGGCCTTGGTGTAAAAAGTCTACATGATTGACAGGGAGAAGTCTGAGGGTTCCTGGTACAGGGAGGGCTTGGAGTAGTGGAAGTGGTGGTTGGTGAAGGGGTTCGTCTCTCCTCTCTCTCTCATGCGCGCCCTCTCTCCTGTCCTTATAACTCGTCGTGTCCATCTGCGTCAACGTCCTCAGTGTCCTCCAGGTCCAAATCCTGCATGATGACACGACAAAGAAGATTTGTTCACGAGCATCATTAAACGCTAAAGCCTGTACCGAGTACTGAGCTCATCCTCAGCCCTGAGCCAAACCATGAGCACGATGGGGTCATGCTCTGGAATTAGACGCCCTAAACATGCCGGGCTGGGGCCTCTCCAGACCTATGAACATTCTAGAATAAGCTTGAAACTCAGGTTCTTCCTGCTCTTGATCCTGGAGACACCGCCCTGTCTACTTGACCACACCCACTCTGAGTCAAGATGTGATGTTAATAAGCTGATCAGTTAAAGCAAAGGAGAAATAAACCACTAACATGGACAGGTTTTTCAGGGCCAGGAATCTGACCGCTAGTCAGTCGTACGCAGGATTGTTTGCTAACATACTAGGAATACGTGGAAGGGCTGCTCTGCAACTTTACCTAGAAAAGCCAAACTTATCAGCTGATTTTATGAATTTATGATCAACACTTGACTAATTTGAGGCAAATTATTAAAATAAAAAATCCCTGGCGATACTCACATCGACATCATCATCATCATCATCATCTGCTGCCGGTGCTCCGCCTTCCTTTCCTCCGCTCTCCAGGAACTTTGTAAAGCCCTCCAGTGTTCTCTCGCCGCTGTAGTCGATGACCTAAGACGAGAGGAGTGGAACATGGTGTATCAGAACATGGTGCTTGTTTAGAGCCGTGTAGGACCTCAGGACTGGGACTCGCACGCAGCTCGCAACATGTGGGCTAGAGGAATAATAACTGGGACTGGAACATGGAGCGTCAAAAGTCGCTCATTTTGGATTTTCAGAACTTGAACAAGCCGGGGCCGCTTCATGACTGACCAGACTGCATCAGCGCAGGTTCGACTTCACAGCTGCTGAATGAGCAGCGCATAACCAGGTCTAGATTTAGAACCGGGGATATTAAATAGTTCCCAAAAATACACTCGATAACATCCTGCCAAAGGCCGTGATCACTCGCACCCATATTTGGGACACATCTTCCACAAGCAGGGGTAATAAGGTCGAGATTTCCTGTCATACTGAGAAAATCTGCATCAACATTTTTCTCCTTTATTCATTTGACTAAAGGATGAGATGAGCAAAACGTTTATGAATCTCTAGAACGTCAGTAAACAAGGAGTGTATTGCAGCACCAGATGCCAGCTGCCCATCGGGAGCCCAGAAACAGGGGCGAACATGCACTTCACCCAATCAGGTTAGTGACACCTCCACCGCGGCTGTAAGTAAACACCAGCGCGTGGCCGAGCGCCACTTCATTGCCCACATATCTGACGGGGCCGGTTCTGACCGGATTCCCCTGGCACGCGAGACTGGAGGGCGTGACGACCTCCTAACCTATAAACAAGTGCCCCTAAATCAGGAAAGCCATGAGGGTGGGCTGCGCTTAAATCAACTTCGAGGAGTGAGACAGTAAAATTAGGTCAAGTTGACGGAAACCAAAACATTAAAAAAAAAAAAAAAAAGGTCCCATATTTTACCAGGTGGTTTTTATTCCACTCTTCTGCCAAACACATGTTTCAGTGTCTCAGTAAATGATCCAGTGTTGAAGTCAAACCTCACAACAAGCCAGGGAGAGGGGTCCCTCTTATATGATGTCACATTAGGGGGAAATTATCTACCCTTGGCCAAAAAGAATAAAAAGCAGCAGTGAATGTCAGAATTTCCCCGTCTCAGGTTTTTACTTCTACCTGGAGACGCGTCCAAATGTCCAAACATGATCACCAATTTTGGATTTTAGAAAACGGTTGCAGTTTAAGGCGATTAACTTTAAATAGACCCTAACTATAGTTGAGTAGGAATTTACACTAGGGTACAGTTCTGATCCTTAACGGCGACATTTAGGTTTGTATTTAGTATTAATGAAAAGGCTGACCTTGCGATCATCTCCTGCTGGGAAGAACTTGAGCGTGGGGAAGCTGTGGACCTTCACAGCCTCGATCTCGTTGGCCGTGGAGTCCATCTTGGCCACCACGATGTCTGCGTGATCCTTGAATTTCTCTCCCAGCTGATCCCAGATGGGAGCCAGCTGCTTGCAGTGCCCGCACCAGGGAGCATCTAACGCAAGGGGACACGAGATCAGGACAAAATGTTCTGCAGGCAACTTCACGCCTTTGTTTAAACTCTGGGTTATAAAAAATTTTTATATTTTTTTTAAAATAAACGCGCTTACAGAATTCGACGAAGACGTTCTTGGTGGCATCGAAGACGACTTCCTCGAAGTTCTTGCCTACCAGGACCTTGACTGGGTTCTTTTCCCAGTCTTCAGGAATGTCCTGGCTCATAAGGTGAGGCTGTGGACAAACACACGGGAGTTAAAACATGTAAACATCCGGGACCGGAAAACAGAAACAACACACAAACACCAACCACAGAACGGTCTAGAACGTTACGGGTTTAAACGGGACGTGCACCTTGAGCTTGCCCTCTGTGAACGCCGTGCAGAAGGAGATGATGTTCTCGGATGTGATCTCTGAGGACGCGGGTTTGTATTTGGTCATCTCGTCCTCCAGGGTGATGAGGCGCAGGGCGGGGCACTCGTCCTTCTTCAGACCGAAGAACTCCAGGATACGCTGGTTGTCCTCCACCTCGCTGTCGATGAAGATGAAGAGAATCTGCAGGGGAGAGAGAGAGAGAAAAAAAATGGTGTCGTTTGATTGTTCACGCTAACGTTCTGTTTAATGTATGAATCAGGAAATGATTTAAAGAGTCCGATAGATCACAGTGACGAGCCCGCTCAGTGAGAAGCGAGCCATCACGCTACAGGAAACGGGAATGAGCTCCGGAGGTCGCGCACCTTGCCCTTGAAGCCTTCGGCTGCTTTCTTAAAGTGGTCCAGCTTCTCCTGGAAGTCTTTGCTGGCTTTGGGTACGAAGAGCAGGATGTGCGACTTGATCTCTCCTCCGAAGATTTTAGGGGCCGTCTGATTGAAAGGACAAAAAACGTGTTACCGCTTTTTTTTTTTTTTACAGTAAAACGTGTTATACAGCTATAATCCCTGCAGGTATAATTTACACACTAATAATAATAATAGCTGAGCCAGGGGACGCAGACGTGGACATTTACCTGCTCGGTGAACTCGATGACCAGCGGGAGCTGATTGGCCTTGATGAAGCCCAGGAGGTTCTCCTTGGTGAGCTCGCCATCAAACGTGTTACGGCCTTCGTCAAACTGAAACGCACACAAAAATCAAACGCGTTACGGATTTCCACACAAGGTTCTGAGGCGCCAATACTTTTTGACACTCGTATCGGTGAAAGGGGTGTGACCTCCGAGTGTGTGCGCAGCATTCTTGGCTTGTGAACGAAGAGTGGTCTCAAGAGTGTGTGTACTAGTCTTTGGGGGGTGGAGGGGGGGGGGGGGGTGGGCATGGCCTCTGTCAGTCATAGTCAAAGGGGGCGTGGCCTCACTGTATTCATGAGCTGTTTCACTTTGAAAACCACAAATCGCACCCAATTTCGGGGTCGGGGATTTACTATCAAACCCTTTTTATGACTCAATAAACCAGTCGCTTCAAAGTCTGCCGTCACGCAACGCCGTCATGACGAGGATCTTATAAACCGGGAACACTTTGACGTTCAGAGTATTCTCACAGAAACGTGGTTACACTCAGATTTGGCGTTCAGGGAGACACCAAATCCGGATGACGTGAATACAAAAAAAGTGAGAAATAATCTCACTCAAATCTAAAAAAAACGAAAGAGCGAAGGAGTGAACAGGCGGGACGGTGATGACAGGACACACTGAGGACAACAGGTGTTTAAAAATCACAGAGCCAGACACGGCCAAAAGCAAGGGGTGAGCTGGGGGCAGGATGCAGAGCCAGGGCTTATTTTAGGGTGTGTGTGGGTGTGTGTGTGAGAGAGCTCTGGACAGAAGCCAGTGTGGGTCAGGTTACCTGGCTACGATGGAGACGTGAGGAAATAAATATGGAATACTCCTGACTCACACCAAACAGGACGTGTGTAAGGGCTGAGGCTTTACATTCTGGGTCAGAAGGTCGTAGAAGGGGGCGTGGCCTCTACATCAAAATGTCTCAGAGAAGGGGGCGTGGCCTCTACATCAAAAGGTCTCAGAAGTGGGCGAGGCCTTGAGAGGACAGTCTGGAAATCTGTCTGCTGGTCGTATAAATCGAGCGGTGAACTGGGCGGAGCTTGGAAACATCACTACTTCCTGTTCACTACAGCGTTCATGCTTGGATGAGACTCAACAGCTGTGTTAATGTGCAGCGCCTCCTAGGGGAGAAAACGCAAGGCAACGTCTAAGCAGCGTGAATTATAAAGACAGGACGGCCTTTAATCACCTTCTTGAAGAGAACGACGGCGTCCTTGGTGACCTCGAACTTGGAGAACGTGGCGTCGTCTGAGCTGATGCCGAAGGGAATGTCATCGATGGCCTCGGCTGCTTTAAGGAAGGCCTTGGCACCGTCAGACTCCACATCCTGCACACAACATGAATCACGTTTTAACACCTTTTGTATATAATGCAGCTGTGTAAACACTGTGCACACACTCATTCTGCAGGTTGTTTACACACACGCAGACACACACCTAACCAAGAGACTAAGCACAGGCGCGGAGCCGCGATCCTGAGCTGCACTGCATCATTAAAAACGGCTTTCTGACAGAAAACCTGAAGTGTACATGGATGCTAGACACACACACACACACACACACACACACACACACACACACACACACACACACAACGTTCGCTCCGTGTGTCTGTCTGTCGGAGAGGCTTTCACCCCGGACTGACCTTGAAGAAGCCAATGACAACGACCTCATTGTCGGCGATGAGCGACTCGGCTTGCGCGACCTCGCTGATCGTGGCGGCGGCCGGGCCGGTCTTCTTCTTCAACCAGTTCACGATGTCATCAGCCTGACGACCAGCTACACACACACACCACAAATTAACACGGATGTACAGAAATTTTCTTTAAATAGTGTATCCTAGATTCTTTCACTGATTTAACACAAATAACAAAAACTAAAGGTGAAGTAAGAAAAAAACATTTCAAAACTTGTGCAAATCACAAAAAAAAAAATAAAGCTTTATTCTGAAGAAACCTTCACCCACCGACACTGAAGACTCCTTCCATAAGATTCATGTTTGCGCACGTTTATCTCTTTATACATGAGCATGTGTTCATCCGACACTGGAGACCCCAAACACCACAACATATCGGCAATGATTTAAACTAAACGGCATAAACCTGTGGTTACTATGGAAACGACAGTGTATTACTGTGATGCGCGTTAAATTATAAACCTGCGCTACTGTCAGAGCAGCTGTTCTAGAGAATCAACATAAATGGAGAAAATACCGCATGAATAACAGTCTAAGTGATAAAACACCAGCGCTGTATATAATCAGTGTGCATGCAAATAAATAAATAAAAATAAATAAATAAATAAAAAAGACTGAATAAATGTTTGCTGAAATGTAGTGATTCAAAATGGTCATGTGACTTCAATCCATTTCACTTATTAGCTTCTAATCTGATGAAACAGAAGCTTGGTGATCACTCCTGCACCAGCTCGGGCGCCAAACAAAGAAGAAGAAGAAAAAAAAACACAGTATTTATGCATGTTGGAGAAGTGTCGTGTGTGATGGTACGAGTGCCGGAGCGTGCGCTGAGGATCGTGCTGCGTGGAGAGAGAGAGAGAGAGAGACGGAGTTCCTCGGCATCGGGTTACACGTAGCGAAGCCACAGAGCAACGTGAGGTTCAGCACGCACAGCCGCTCAGAGGAAGAATCTCCCGGCGTGTGTGTGTGAAGGAGGGAGGAGAAGGGGGGGGGGGTTTCCCTCTCTCTGCCTCATACACACGTAAAACGACTTCCACGTGTTCAAACCACACACTCTTCGGGCTGCAGAGCTCACGTACACGACGATAGATGTTGATTATTTCTCTACAACAGCCGCTCGCTCGACAGGTTTGTATCGCACGCCATCGTATCTATGGCAACAGCACGCCACACTATTATAAACCTGTCCGATTGTTGATCAGATGCCGATTTAACGTTCATGTACGGGGTTAAAACCAAGAAAGTTTTCAGGCACCTTCAGAACAGAATGGCTTTGTGTGTGTGTGTGTGTTTTTTTCTCCCTTATTAACTCAGGATGGATATAAAGAGCCTGGTGAAAGAATGAGAGCATTTAGAGCTGGAAAGGATTTGTTTTCATGAGCATTAAATGTCAAAGAAAGAAGTGTTTTAGTCTTTAATCACGAATTAAAAACAAACAAAAACGTCTCTCGACATGCATGTGCATCAGTGTACTTCATTACATCTGCTCTGTAAAACCTAATAAAACGTCCGCTCACCTGTGTACTCTTTGGGCGTGGTCTTGTCTCCGCCCTTGAAGAATTTGATGGTGGGGTACCCGCGCACCCCGAACTCCTGCGCCAGGTCTGACTCCTCGGTGGCGTCCACTTTGGCCAGGCGGATGTCCGAACCCTCGGCTTTGAGGATCCCTGCCGCTTTGGCGTACTCGGGAGCGAGGGCCTTGCAGTGACCGCACCAGGGCGCGTCTGGAACCGCGAGCATACGGACAAGAATGTGGCGTTAACACACGACATCACACATTCAATCACCAGATTCAATCAGAGCAGCTTTTAAACCGGTTCAGGCTTATAAGAGACAAGATGACCTGAGGACAATTCTGTCTAAATGCACACTTTTGTACACGACAACAAACCGACTGAGGTGGAAAACATCTAACGTTAATATTTAAAAGTCACAAAAGCAACATGGACATGAGATTTCTACACTTACACACCTGAGGAACTGATGTGAATCGCAGGTACAGGAAGCACACACACACACACACACCTCTGTCTCTGTGTGTATTAAGAAAAAACCAGTGTGATGTTTTAAAGTCGCCGTAGTTAAATACGACATCACACGTGTGTATTAACGTCTGACTGACATCGGATCTGATCTGGTCTCCGCACACACTCTGGCAAAGCACTCGTTTTGTATACATTTGCATGAGATATGGATTTGTTTAATCTCCTAACATCAGGACTGGATAAGGGTTTTATTATCAACGCAGCGGTGATTGATTTAATAAATGAGCCGTGTACACGTGTACTACCTGGACTCACGTGACTGGGTTTTTTTTTTTTTTTTGGTAAAAGGTTCGAACGGCTGGTTCGTCTTTATGCGTCGAAATGCTAGAAATTCCTTCGTAATCATTTAGACTGAATGGGAAATAATACGACGCATTATCAGGAAGATTTGGTTTGTTTGTTTGTTGGTGTATTTATAACTTTATTCCCCTGAGTTCAGTCTGCACTGCCTTGCTGTATGATGCAAGTCCAAAGTTCATGACTTCACATATTTAAACTTCGTGCTGATGTACACGTCGGCCTAAGCGGCAGAGACGAGGCCCTTCTCTCTCCACCCCTGCAGCACTTTAACCCTCCCCTGAGCTCGGGCTGCGCCACAAAAACCTCGTGGAGCTTTCTGACTGGGCAAAAACTCCAACAGACTCTCCTTTTTTTTTCTTCCTTCTACATCAATCTCTCACCCGTATTCCTTAAAAAAAAAAAAAAGAAATCCCGCCCACTAGTCTCTGTGATTGGTTGGTTTCTCTGAGCATCGGCTTTCCTGTTGGAAATCAGCTCCATCAATCGTGTTCTAGTGAGCGGAATGATTGAACGTTAAGCTGTCCAATTAGCCGCTGGACGCCGAATCGAATAAGCCAATCAGAGCTCTGGAATCACCCATCGTAGCCAATGATAACCCGGGGAGGCGGGATATACCGAATGCGGATAAGGAAAAAATAAGTTGTGTAAAGGAGTACACACACACAAAAAAAATCCAAGATGGAGACGCGGAGATTCATAACTTTGATAAAGTAACCAGGAAATTCGTTCGCTTTTTTATTTTTATTTTTTATATGCCTTGTCAAATCTGCGCCTGATAAAGCGTGTTAAAGACGTGTCAAACGCGTTAATTGTACATTTGTACAACAACAGCAAAGTTCTACGTCGAGTGAAAATGGCTACTGAGAGGAAAAAAAACAAAAACAAAGCAAAACGCAGTGAAGATTCAACCCCCTGAAACACCTCAGAACGCAACATCAGTTTCAGAAAAAACAAGCTCAAATGCACACTTCCTCACAGTCAAAGCCACGGATAGTGAAAGCGAGTGATAATGTGAAGCTAAGCTGAGACGTGATGCAAGAGTCTGAAAGGCAGCCGGACTTGTTAAACTATTCAGACTTTCAAAGCTCCTTCAGTATTCTACAACACAACTATATAAATCATAAAACACACTTATAGAGATTAAGTGGTGTGCATTGATGTCAGTCTAAATCTAACAGAATAGGCATACATTAACAAACAAACTTGACATTTCTATGCAATCAGATAAATAGATGGATTTCGCCGTTTTAAACCTATTCAAGTAGATTTCAGTTCTTGTTAAATGCCAAACAAAACTAAAGCAAGAACATAAATGCAGTCATTTATCCTTTTTTTTAATTTATTTCCTAGTTTAAAAAAAAATATTATGAATTAACTATTAACAATTAATGGGAGAAAAAGTAAACTACTTCAAACCAAGTGTAAAAGGAAAGTTAAAAGAAAAGAAAACTGTAAAACAACAGTATTACACTCAGTTATGCATTTCACTTCTTCCTCAACTCTGAAAACTTATAAATAGAAAAGGTCTAAATTGAACAGAATAATCATGCATTTAAAAAAAAATCTAAATTTCTATACTATAGCTTACATAAAATGTATTATATACACCATGATTTGATCTCAGTTTTTGCTTAACACAAAAACAGAAATGCAGTCAGTCCTGTTTTTTGATGCACTACTAATAAGGAAGAATTAATTGCAGAACTTCATGCAAAGTGTAAAAGGCACTCTTTAAAACACAACAGCAGTATTACACTCAGTTATGCATTTCACTTCTTCCTTGTTTTTTTTTTTTCTTCTTCTTCACACTTAACATTTTAATATATATATATATATATATATATATATATATATATATATATATATGTGAGACGTGTTATATATAAACAGGTCTCACAGGGTCACTAAGGCACCTAGAGTCAGCAATGCGTTTAGGCTTATTTCTATAAAAGGTAAAGCATGAATTATTTTTGTTTCTCTAATTTGCATCACTTTGCTTCAGTTTAAGTGAGGAGTGAAGGAGGCGTGTCTGAGGCTGAACGTGAAGCAGTAAAGCTCTCCAGTCCAACTCCATCACCAACACGCACACTGCAGGCTGGACAACACCTGAGCAGGTGAATAATAAAGTGGTAAAGAAGGAGAGGAGATGCCTGGACAGGTGTGATGATGATGATGATGATGAAGAATGCACGTGCATCATCATCATCAGTGTTGATGTGCAACTTCCGTGTTCCGTGTAAATGACGAGCGGAGAGCAGGAACAGACTTCCCGCGTTGTTAATCAGAGAGTAATGCACACTTACAGAACTCCACCAGGATGTTGGGGTGAGCCGCGAGCGCCTCGTCGAAGTTCCCCTTGCCGAGCACGAGCACGTCCTCCTCCTCGGCGATCTGAGCCGCGGCCGCGACCACGAGCACGAGCACGCACAGGACCACCGACTTCATCGTGTTGCGTCGAACAGTTTCAAGCTCTCGCTCTCTATTAATATAAATCTTGGAATCTCTTAATCTCCTCTAAACCGGGCGCAGCGGCTGAGCGTCAGGTCCGTGTGTGTGTGTGTGTGTGTGTGTTGCTGCGGGGGCTCGAGCTCCTGCGGTACTAACGTGGCAGCGCGCGCAGGAAACCGGTAGCGAGGGGTCGGAGCCGTGTCGCGCATGCGCATTTATCAGCTCACACGCCGTTCGTGTTGAATTCTGAGTGGACCAGCCAGCGCGCGGCACCCGGAAGTGAATGGAGAGAGGCGAGTCTGTGCGCTGGCTCGCGCGTTGCCGTGGTTACCAGAACGCCGCGCGGGTGACGTCACCGCTCGCGCCTGAGTCACTCGAACCCCAAAGCAATAATGAATGTATTGTCTTCTGTGTGTGTAGAAAGAGTTAAAATGTTTAAATCTAGTAATAATCTGCTGATATTTAATGTAATGAGTGATGTTATTACATTATTATGATTATGATTATTATTATTATTATTAGAGGTTGAAGTCCACGTCCATGTGTGTGTGTCTCTCTGTACAGCAGAACTCTCTGTCTCACTCATTAACAGACAGAAATCACATTCTGTAAGGTTGAGTATCTGACGCCTTGTTTACACTAAGTTGGACTTCTTTGGTGCTCAGACAAACACACTCGCTGTTCGGTAATCGGAGAGAGAATCACAGATCAGATAAAGATGAAGTTTCGTCTTAAAACGACTCCGGCGTGTTAAAATTCACTTCTACCACTTCAGCGCTGTTATTTCAGCCAAAGTGAAAATCTGAACTAATCCCAGTCAAAACATTCACTTTATCTTTTCTCATTAATATCTACTGGTGCAGGTGTTTGTTTACATTGAGACAGTAGCGCATTAGTAGATTATTTTACAGTAGATTATTAAATCCCACACATAACTGTTCATAACATCACTTTTACTCAACATTGTGATTTCACTGATGGTGCAGATTAAACTTCAGCCAGAGATCTAAGTGCTGCAGAGGATTCAGTCAATTCTGTCCAGCGGTCGATTTAAGACACGCCCACAGTTTGATGCATGCGCAGTACGCTGTCAAAAACTGCGGTTGATCAACTGGCACAAAGCTGCTCATAATGTCACTTCTACTCCATCAAAATGTTTGGTTTCACTTCAGGTAAATGCCTGAAGGACCGGGAAAGTTTCATTAGATTCTGTTCAGGCAGTTTTGCGTGATTCTGACCAACGTACAGACCAAGCCTTTCTTTCATATTCATATAGATTCTGTTAATAACTCTGGATAGTCAATTATATTATTCAAGTTTGTACACCTGAATCTTTTAAGGCAGTTCAAGGCGTCGTCACAACTGGACGCGTCTTTCTGGTGCGCCTGGACGGCGATGGTGTAGGTGCTTGGGCCGATCATCATTTGTGTAAGACGTGTACTGTGTGTAGGATGTGTAGTGTGTGTGTTACTTTATTTTATTTTAAATCATGTAATGCAAGGAAATGATTGCAGATCATTTAGATGTAGAGTTTAACATCAGCAGTGTCGCGCATGAGTTCTATCATAAACTTTGATTGTACAAAATCATATCATCAGAAGCCGAACGTGCAAACTGTACAATTCACAAAATACAAATAAATAAATATTACTGAAAAATGATATGTATTTTTCCCCCCACCTAGCTGACACACAAAATAAACGTGTGATGTTCTTTATAAACCCGTTGCACGCGCTTGTGATTGACTTTAATCTTGTTCTTTTTTCAGGCGATGCACACAGTGGACCTGAATCTGAATCGTTTTTTGTTTGTTTTTTTTATTCACTGTATACATACATACATACATCAACATCACCATCACACACTACACCTCATCAGTTCAGGCCAGCCATGTTGTGATGATATGATGTCAGTCTCAGAGCATCAGGATCAATATTCCTCCCAGAACTCAAAACAGACGAGTGGGAATGCAAAACATGACGCACCAGTGGGTTCGGACGTTTGTGTGAAAAGCAACATGTTAATGATTTCAGTGGAAAGTGCCGGATCGGTGCGTCCGTAAGGAAACTTCAGACAGCATTTTCACTCTTCTGTAAAAGCACTGGTGGTGCAGGACGATCTCAATCACCTGCCAGGTGTCTTCTGTTGTAATCACACACACTCAGGTTCATAAATATTTAAAAGACAGTAATGCAACGTGGGGACATTTCTGAGCTTCTGTGTTACATCACAGTGGCGTTGAAGTGAAACGTTCAGCATGTGGTTGAATGCAGACTTTCAGCTTTTTTAAGCTGAACAATAATCCGGCATTAACAGCCATCAGCCACAGATCACGAGGCGTTGTGCAAAAAGAGATAACGCTGAACACTGAGTCACAGTCGAGCGGTGTCAGGAAGGTGAAGAAACACACAAGTCAAAGGGCAAACAGACAAGTTACAGAAAAAAAAAAACCCCCAACAAATTACAGAAGTAGAAAACGTTACAGGAACAAATGCAGAAAAAAAAGCCACTGGACTTTCACAACATTATTACATGCGGTTTTAACGAAGAGTTCATCTCACACAGACACACGGGACATTTTTATCATCAGCGTCTGTGAACCAGAAATACTTTATTTATCTATTTATTATTTAACTTCATATAAATGTGTGTTATATTTAAAAACACAAAACGTCACTCAGTTCCTGAAATGATTCGAAACATTAAATCAGACTTTTTATTAGCAAAACTTCAATTAATTTCCGTTGAAAAAGAAAAGCACGTCTAGCTATTTATTTATTTCTGCAACACACACACACACACACACACACACACACACACACTGTTCACACATTGAATTCACACATTCACAGCTTTAGCAAATATGCAAACACAGACAAGTGTGTGTGTGTGTGTGTGTGTGTGTGTGTGTGTGTGTGTGTGTGTGTTGACCGGCTGTTAAATTCGTTAAGCCTCTCTTCCTGCTTTTAACTGCACCTTGGTGCTATTGGTTCAAAAAGTGATGATCTGTGAGTGTTTCCTCTGCCACATCATCACCATCCTCATCCTCATCATCATGACACACCAAAAGAGCAACTCCCCCTCTCTCTCTCTCTCTCAGTGCACTTTGTTTGTACAGTTGATGTAGATCTTTAGTAGTAAACATCCTTTTTCTCTGGAACAGATGGACAGAAAGACAAAGATGGAAAGCTACACAGACAAACTTAACTGACTAACGAATGGAACAGACGGAGAAACAGACAGGCAGAAAACAATAAGACAATCAGAGAGACAGACAGGCAGACATATAGAAAGACAGATAGACAAATGGCTAATCGGACATATAACAACTGAGAGATCGAAGGATATAGATGGACATCTAGAAAAATTACAGACAGTCAGACAGACAGTCAGAGACATTAAGATAAGGCGACAGTCAAACAGGCTGCTGTCCAGAGAGACAAGCACAAGGACAGAATAACGATGAGATGTACAAATAAGACAGGCAGACAGACAGACAGGCAGGCAGACAGACAGACAGGAAGGCAGACAGGCAGACAGACAGACAGGCAGACAGACAGACAGATTACACTGTAGCAAAAATGATCTCCAGAGAAACAGAACATTTTTGAAACTGGGCCGCGTTTTTTCCCTCCACGTTATTTCTGTAGACGTCTAGACAGACGAGAGACAGACAGACAGACAGACAGACAGAGAGAATACTTTATTTATCCCAAATTCATCCAAATAGTAAACATGCCCTGTGTTTATTGTGAACCTGTCGAGGGTAAATCCTCCTCCTGCAGGTGCCGGTGTGTCCTGACTGCGCGGTCGAGCGTTCTGAAGAACATCACTTCCTGTTAGCTCTGCCAGTGTGGAGCTGCACGACAAACACACCTGTGTGTGTCTGTGTGTGTGTGTGTGTGTGAGACTGTGTAAATAAGATTCACGCATTTCAACGGAGTTGTGTGATTTTTGAACCTCAAATGCCGTGTGTGTGTATGTGTGTGTGTGTGTGTGTGTGTGTGTGTGTGTGTGTGTGTGTTGTGTCTCATTTACATCCCAGAGACTCGGGTTTTATTTCAAACACAATTTCACTTCAGCCTGGAGATATCTGGCTCCGCCCACCGGTTTAAGAGCCATGTGTTATGTTTCGTCTCATGAATCTCATGTCTGTCCATCATGTCTGTGTTTCACTTGGTTTCTCGGTTCCGCCAAAATAAAAAGCTTTAAAAACTCTTAATCTCCGTGTGTGGTTTACTTAGTTTTTACACTAACAACAACAACAATAACAACAAAAACCAGTACATCGAGTACACTTTTATTAGGTGTCTAAGGATGACAGACGGATGTTGAATTTCCCAGGATACTAAAATAATTAAGAGGTTTGTCAGTGTCCTGTTGTAAGATTAATATTATTACTATTATTATTATTATTATTATTATTTTCCTATTATATGTCCCCCATCACATTAAATCAGATATTAAGTCACATTTTGAGATGTGTGTTTGAAATATTTTCAGATTTCTGTTTCAATTAACTTCATAATGACGTGAATAATATCAGCTTCTGAAAAAAAACATTTGGAAATTTAATCACTGTTGAATCGTTAGTTTTGAAATTGTTTATTAAACTGAATTTTTTTTTACTTTAAAAAGCAATATCTTTGAATATATACGTGGTGTGAACGTCAAATGTTTCAGTTTAATAAATTCAGTAGTATTTACATGTACCAAAACTAACAGAGCGAGTTTGTTTTAGAGGGAAAACAAACAAACAATCAAACATATGAAATAATATTATTTGAATATTTAAATGAGGATTCAGTGGTGTAGTAATGAGCGTTCTAACCTTTAGCCTCAGTTTGACACCAGCACTTCCTTTACACCTAAAAATAACTTCACCAGCCGCGCAGGTTTTATAGCAGACCATCACAACCGGCTTAGACCGTGCTCATTAAAGTGCTTTTCAGCAGGGTTTAGAATGAAAACTTTCTCAATTGCACCTCCAGGGTCTGGGTTCGATTCCCCTCTGAGTCTCTGTGCGCATGGAGTTCGCATCTTCTCCTCGTCCCGTTGCTCCTGTTTCCTCCCAGAGACCACAGTTGGTGAACCCTAATTGCCAGTAGTGTGTGAATGAGTGTGTGTATGTGGTTGTACCCCGCCTCGTGCCCTAAGTCTCCGGGCATAGGCTCCGCCCACCCCGTGCCTCTGAATACAGGATAAAGCGGTACAGATGATGAGTGAGTGAGTGTGTTGTTGCTCGAAGACGTGATCGATTTCACCTACCGCCCTCTACTGGCCTGGCTTTTTGAGCACTTTACCTTTTATGGAGTTATGTGGGTGTTGCTATATGCAAATGAGCTGTATCAGGAAGTAAGACATAAAAAAAAAAAGTCTTTCAACACAATGGAAAGTTTAGTTCGGGTCGGATTACGCGAACATCTACACACACTACTTTACTAAATGACTAGCGTAAGTTGACGAAGATATTTTATTACAACAATTTAGAGCATGCACGCAACAAATAAATTCATATATACAGTCGTCTCTACTCATATGCCAGCTGCAGACATGCACAGAGTTTTCTTTAACTCACCATCAGAGACAGGACGGAGCCTTGACCATGAGTCTGTGATGAGGAGAAATGAAAACCTTGTCTATAATTAACAGATTAATTGTTTACAAACAAAAACGCGACCTCAGACGTCAGATTAGCGTCAGATCACGGCCACGCTTCCACGAGGACAAAGGTCACCTAGGGTGAGTAGTGACACAGGAACGCTCTCATTTATTTACGAATGCGTCTTAATAGAGAAGTAAACACTCCACGTCGATTAATTTCCTATAACTGCACATATCAAAGTGTCGCATCAATAGTTACATTGAATACATTTTTTAAAACAATATGTACATGATTACGTCACAAAAAAACCTCCTCGGAGACGCTGGAAATGTTGCAAAGCGCTGACGCTGGAGACTCCGTCCATACACGTAAAATAAGGATGACATTAGCTTGTGGTTTCTATGGAAACAATAGCGGATTAGCGCAAGCGCATTCAAATATAACCGCCGCCTTCTGACCAATCAGAATCCAGGATTTGGTGTGAAACATTTTTTTTTAGCCATAAAAGTTTCCAAAATACTTGTTGATTACAAACACCTACACAGATCACGTCGCGTGTCTATAACTATTGACTGTAGCCCTTGGTTTGCCCTGCACAAAGTATTGGCACCCCGGTGCATGATTACGTCTTTAGTTTCAGTTAGCGCAATCTCTCTCGCTCTCTCTCTCCCCTACAGATAAAGAAGATAAATAATTAGATTCTGAAAGCGAAGGTTGTAAATAGAAGGCCTTAAACAGATAAAAGCCAGGTTTCTGCCTCCTGTCTTTCTGTCGCTCATTCAATTAGGGCGTAATTGTCCTTCATCAATAACAAGTCCGTAATGACGCATCTTCCGCGACCCCTGGGACGAGGGCAGTCGCCATGACAACCTGTTTATCGGTATCTCATATGAAAGGCTGATTGGGAGGAAAGAAAACTGAAGAGAACAGCAAAAGAGAGCACTTACGATGACGATACAGGAAAAAAGGGTTAATGTGATCGTCCGCTCGTTGAGGCTCTGGGGCGAAATTAAATGTCACAGCGTGCACATTCTCCTAATTCTAAACCATCAGCCTGCTGCGTTACAAGGGCTTTTATTTAAGGGAGGAAACGTCAGACACTGAAAAAAAAAAAAAACCCTTTAAGCTGAGTTTTCCAGGTCCTCAGGATTTACATCAGATTTAAGTCAGACATGTCTGATCATCAGGACGGACCAACACCGACCTCGTCTTCCCCAGCACAGAGAACCAATCATGTGCCTTTATGTTAATTAATTTCCTCGCTGAAGGAAACTGATTGGTCCAGGAACGAGCTACATGATGCAAGACATTTCTGTCTTCCTCTTATGTATCCTACTGTACCTGGTGTGATTGGTTAAGTGGTTTGTTTAAAAAAGAAACAAAACATGAAGAAACTTGTGGTTGTCAAAACGTTGTGGCGACGTTAATCTGGTAACGTTAGAGCCGTCGTGATATAAACGCTGTTGGCGGCGACTCAAACAAGTGATTAAGACCATGTGTAGCTTTTGCATGTTTACGTTATTCATAATCAGATTTTTAAGAGATAATACAAATTTTTATTTCCCTTTGTTAATTTTGGTTTTCAATTTTACTTGAGTTAATTTAAAAGTTTGATTAGCGTTGTCTACATGACGCAGGACATCGCTGCAAATACAACTTCTAAACAATATTTATTCTTATTTCCCAGTTGATATACAATACTGTGCAAAAGTCTTGACCCCCCCCCTCCCGCCCAAATATTCATACACTACAGTACGTTTAGTTCACTGAATTAAAGTTTACCTTTGGCCGATTTTGGCTCTCATGAATCATTCAGGCATAAAACAAACATCTAACTGAAGTCCTGATCCAGTGAGAAACAGGTGCAGATGATGAGAGATGATCAGGAGGTGATTAGTTCACTGCTGATGCTGAGCGCTGAGGGGTTGGAACAGACGAGAGGGGAAATGAGGTCGCTGCCGTGATTGTTGCACAAACAACGAATTTTCATCTTGAGACACATTTCTTTTATGTAATTTAAGTTAAATTAATATGAAGAGATTGAGGGAGCTCGAGACTTCCAGTCCATCATCACTGAAGCACTCATACTGCTGATGCTCGTCTTTTTCTTTGGGCAACTCGAACCCACAGATCCACCAGAGACCCGGCCGCTGAGGATAATAAATGTGCCTGCATTGTCTTGTCAAACAACAGATCATTAGCTCACCGTTGTCCCAACGCCATGTTACACAACGCGGTCACGGTTTGGTGTTTTAATTGGATGACATCGCCATGACAACCTAATTACAACTAGCCTGTATGACGATGCTATTATACATCGCTATGGCTCCTGCTGGGGAAACACAACGCTTAAAGTCGATCGATTAGGGAAGCCTGTTTACTAAGACGAAATAAAACGAAACCACTTTGTCTTTGCAGCCATGGAGCAATCACTGATGATTAAGAAACCGTTTATCTGCAAGGAATTTTTACGCAACTTGTCCTGTACACAGTTCAATTGAACACACCTGGTTTGGGCGTCGTCATAGTCTCATTTTCTAAAATGAAAAATTCAGGTTAATTGGCTTATGAATCAGTAAACGCGTGAATGTGCGTCCACTGGAAGCATCTCCTCCACAGGACGCTGAGGTGCAATAAATCTTCTCTATCGATAGCGAGTCCGACTTTATTCAGCCCTCAGTCGAATAATTTTGCACTCATTACGCCATCGAGTCAAACGGTGTCGTGGCTCTGCTGTCGTCGAGGACAAAGTGCAGCCGGCGTCAGACGGAGCTGGAATCGTGTACGAAGTGTAAAAGCTGATAACGGTGAAGCAAAGTCCAGGTCACGCCCAGCTCTGGGTCAACAGCAGCTTCAGTTCAACTGTTTGTTTAAACCACGCAGGTACGACGTAGATGAGCTGAGGTCGATGAGACTCCCCCTAGTGGAACAAGACACACATTACAACGTACTTGTTTAGTGCCATGTTTAGTGTTTTAGTTTTTCAGCTAACAGTACAGACAGCGATCGTGTCTTTATGATAAACAGAACCACATGGCTTTATAATCATACGATTAAGAGTCAAATATAAACTATACACTTAACTGCTGCATCATGCAGGTATTAATATACAGCGCTGTCTTACCCACAATTCCTTGATGTTACATGACTTGAATCACGAGCTTAATGGTTTATTAAGAGCAATGAGTCAGATACAGAAAAAGCAGAAGGTATGACCCAAACTCAGGACAGTCAACAGTAGAGATTCCTGATTCTTCACACTGACTCCAAAATCGTATCATATGTTTGCATTTGATAAAATGTCAAATGTTGCAGGTCCTCTATAATCCTAAAGGTGGCGCCTTATAACATATTCTCATACAGTATTAACAGGCAGCTCAGTGTCCTGTGTGGTTGGAGCGAATTATTTGGAAGTTTAATTAGAATTGTAAAAAAAAAAAAAAAACCTTTAAGAATTTAATATCGTATCAGGATATTTATAAAATCGTGATACGGAGCAAATCGTCACCGAGGTATCGTGATAATCTGGTGATGTGATTATGATTCCCGTCCCTGTTGAACACGGCCGCCATCGCACGACGACACGAGAGCACAAAGCTCAGAGGCCTGAAGATCCATACGAGCAGAGAGGAAAAAAACTAGATCTGAATGCTGTTATGCAGCCGGAGGGAGTCATGTGCACAGGGTTAGGATTAGCGAGCATATATTTAAAATATGATTTTTAAAAAAAATTCACAATGGTAATATTTCAGTGTCTAATATTCTAATTATTACGAATATAAAACACCTGTGAAAGTTTCCTGAGAACATCTGGTGTGCACAAAACCTGACACATGATTTACTTGCTAAACATTTTATTATTATTTTTATTATTATCATCATCATCAATATGTAAGTTGTAAAATGTTGAATAGATTGTGTTTTTTTGTTTGTTTTATCAAACCACAAATTATGCTCCTTTTTTCCTTTAAGCAATGCATGTAGTTTAGGTTAAACAGTTTTCTATTAAGACCCATAAATGAGCACGTTCCACTCAAAGTCCTACTTATTTAAAGCATTTTAATTTTAATAGCCAATATAATAACCAGGTACCAAGCAGGCTAGCAAAAAAAAAAAAAAAAAAAAAGGCTCGTTCCAGCTTCTTCTTCTTCATCTTTAAAAACTCGTATATATTGATGGTTGACATTCGACATGTTTCGCTTGTTGTACTCAGTCCTGTTTAATCCTGGTATTAAAGTAAAGAGGCACAATAAAGAAAACATTTATTATAAGTTTATTAATTCATTCATTTTTTAATTAAAAAAAAACACATTTAAATATGAACAATACTAAGGTTGTGGTTTGTTCAGCCATGTGCATCAGGGGTCCTGTCTTCTTTTGATCTTTTTTCAAATGTGAAATGTAAAAACCTAAACTGTTTAAACTGATATTCTGTTGTTACACTCAGCATGGCGCGTGCAATGGAAGGTGACAGGGAAGGGAAGACGAACTAAAGGTGCCAATACTTTGTATAGAAATGTGTGCATGTGTGTGTTTGTCCGCTAGATGGCAGGATTACTGGCGCACGTGCTCACTTTGGCTCGCTAGAAGAACGATAGGAGTTGGTGATACAGTGCTGCCCTCTGCTGGACAAAAAGGAGAGCTGCAGGTCGGAGAGGCCATTCGGGCCAATTCCCTTGTGTTGTAAATTGTTGTAGGATTTAACAGACCACAAACGAGGTTTCCTTGTCTTTAATAAGGTTATTGCAAATTAAACCATAACACCAACAAAAACAACAGCATGAGAACACGATTCTAGTACCCGCAGATTCATGACAAGAAGCAGTAATGAAGTGTCCAAAGTGTATTCTTCGCTGCTTAGGGTTTGGTGAAATGGAGCGAGACGGGAGGAAAACAGGGCGGTGAGATAAACACCTCATTCTCTCCAGTGTCACTTCAGTCGTCACAGAGATCTGGAAAACACGAACAAATATAAGCACAATGACTGGAAGGGTTTAAAACGACTTCATACAAAGTAGCCTGAAGTAACATCAACTTTATTCTCATCAGATTATTGTAGTTCAGATGACTGGGAAGGAGACAGAACCCGAAATACTGAAGTAATGTCACGTTTGAACTCTAAATATTGAACTACAACATAGAGTCAGAACTCTAAATACTGAAGAACTCGAAATACTGGACTAATGTAGAGTCAGAACTCAAAATACTGAAGAACTCGAAATACTGGACTAATGTAGAGTCAGAACTCTAAATACTGAAGAACTCGAAATACTGGACTAATGTAGAGTCAGAACTCTAAATACTGAAGAACTCGAAATACTGGACTAATGTAGAGTCAGAACTCTAAATACTGGACTAATGTAGAGTCAGAACTCTAAATACTGAAGAACTCGAAATACTGGACTAATGTAGAGTCAGAACTCTAAATACTGGACTAATGTAGAGTCAGAACTCTAAATACTGAAGAACTCGAAATACTGGACTCAGAACTCTAAATACTGGACTAATGTAGAGTCAGAACTCTAAATACTGAAGAACTCGAAATACTGGACTAATGTAGAGTCAGAACTCTAAATACTGGACTAATGTAGAGTCAGAACTCTAAATACTGAAGAACTCGAAATACTGGACTAATGTAGAGTCAGAACTCTAAATACTGGACTAATGTAGAGTCAGAACTCTAAATACTGAAGAACTCGAAATACTGGACTAATGTAGAGTCAGAACTCGAAATACTGGACTAATGTAGAGTCAGAACTCAAAATACTGAAGAACTCGAAATACTGGACTAATGTAGAGTCAGAACTCTAAATACTGGACTAATGTCACGTTAGAACTCTAAATATTCAACTACAACATAGAGTCAGAACTCTAAATACTGAACTAATGTAGAGTCAGAACTCTAAAATACCGAACTATACCAAAATTGACCCTGAAGCTGTATGGGCAGCACACCACCACCACCTAGTGGTTAGTAGATATTATCACATGCTGTTGCTTATTTGTTATTTTTTGAAATTTTCCAAAGCGTTTTAACAAAGGCGCTAGTTTGAAAAGCTTATCGTGACTCATGTTGTCATCCCAGCTGTTTAACGCTGACCGTCTTTTCAGTACGTTCCTCTACAGTACTGGTGAGGTCATATGTGTATTTGTATTGAAATGGAAGGAAACCACAGCCCAGTTTCTTTGTTCTTTGTCTGTGGAAACTATGACCATTTTTTCCAGCCTCATGGGCAGGCGCACACACGCACACACACACACACACACACACACACACACACACACACAGACGTTATCAAAAGCTCGGCATATTTAAGCCGTTATCTCACAGAGTCGGTGTATCAGTGGAGGACTTTTGAGTGACTGTGTTTAATGAGTCGCTTCCGTGAAATCCACATCAGTGAAATACACCCTTCCTATTGCGCTTATCTGAGATATGAGTTTTCTCCCTCATTCTATTTCTTTCCTTTATTCAGGCTGTGTGGCAGTTTATATCGCCATGAATGTGATAAAACACATAACATGCCGTTATTTAAATCTTAAAATAAGAAGAAATAGAGTGGTCCTAGAATCGAGCCCAGAGGTGCTGTTACTGATAATTGTGATAAAGAATAAAAACTGCAACTTATATTAAATAATCAGTCATTTGTCTTATTTAGAATAAATAATTATTTAAATAAATAAATAAATAAATAAATAAATAAATAAATAAATAAATAGTTGTTGAAAAAATTGTTTTTAGAAAATTGTTTTCTACCAGCAATCCATTTTTGGATTATTTCCCATACATTTGATGTGAGCTTAATACATAACATATTATTTGTTAGAAACTGTAAACATGTTAAAATGAATAAAAAGTAGTAAGAAAATATATTTAAAAATCTGTCATTTTTTGTCAAACAAATTTAATCAAGTACTTTAATCGCCACAAAAAATATTTTTTAAAAATCACAGTAAGCTTCAACACTATTAAAAACATGCAAAACTGCTTCCCGTTCCCTTGAGTCAGAGATAAATGCTTAATCTTTAAGACATAATCATTGTACAATAACATTCTTAGTTGACTTTCACATCCTTGTTAAAAAAATAAATAAAATGGGCATATAGCGCTGAAATATGTCAGAAGCTCAGCAAACAGGACGTTCCAGAGAACAGAGACAGGAAGTGGACACCTGACACAGAAGCTCGAACTAGATTATTTCAATCCAGTTTCTCAGGGTTCTGTGGATTTTTGGCCAAAACTCTCCAATAAACAATAAAATAACTATCTTTGTGTTTTCTTTTTGTCTGTAAAAAAAAAAAAAGGACTAAAATTCAACCTTGAGCAGCGATATAGACCTGTGCTGAAGCATCAGCTTTGTTGAGAAAAATAATCTTTTTATAATCTCAGTTACAGTATTATTATTATTATTATTATTATTATTATTATTATTATTATTATTATATACTCTAGGGAAAAAGGAATAGCTGAAAGTCTGAGATGAGGGTAGGGTTGGGTACCGTGGTCAAGTTAGGGTTGGGGCTGTCTGGTTATTATTATTGTTATTGTTATTATTGTTATTATTTACCTGGTGAAAGGCTCTGAACCTCACTGTATACTGTATCTGTTCCTTTCTTTAATGGAACTGAAAAGAGAGAGAGAGAGAGAGAGATTTTGTGTCTTAAATGAAGTAAATACTTCCTATACAAGTTAAAGCTATTCAATAACTAAACAGCGTTAGAATATTTATTAAGACACAAAAATATATTTTTTTCTTAAAAATCAGGTTTTCATTATAAATATAACCTTACAATATAAAATGGATGAAATAATGTTGGCATTTCGGGAGCAAAAAAATAAATAAAATAAAATAAAACATGACAAAAAATATGAAGTGAAATAGATTTAAAATTAAAAAAGCATGTGTTGTGAAAGCATTTTGTTTGTGGTGATCCAATGTCCAGGGTTATGCCATTATTTAAAATATTGCAAAAAGGAATCGATTTTAATCTGTTGAATTTTTTTTTTCATTGTTTTAATTTCCACTCTATAAATGGCTAAAAAGTGGCAGAAAAAAAATGATCTAATGGTTTAATGGAAGAGTATTAGGATGTTAAAAAATCTGCTCATGGAGACGTTTTAGATTTTTAAAATCTAAGAAGAAATGATCTGTACAGTCCGTTTATTGTGACGCATCACTGGGTGACGACGGGAGCAAATGTACTGGAAAAAACAATTGGCCTGCAATTAAAAAAAATAAATAAATAAAAAGTCTAAGCATGGCTGGTCAGATTCCCCAGATGAGCTTCTGTGATAAAGCGCTCGCTGTGGAGCACTGACAAGCTAACAGGAGGCACTTTTGGGGAATGAGGAATCTCATGAGGTAATTAGCTCAGCCCTTCCTGTTTATTCTGTAAAAGATGCCTCTGTTATTTAAAAAAAGAAAGACCAAACCCTTTTAACTGTCCGAGCGCCCGAGATGATTTCGTAGGAAGTGGATTTAGGCTCATCAGAGACACTGAGTGGGATGAATAAATGTTCAAAAAACTTGAAGATTTTATCTGGAATACAGCAAAACAACACAGAGAGGAAACAACGTGGTGGGTGGAAACGGAGGGCAGAGAAACGGGTGCGAGTGGCCCTCGCTGGGGCTGGTTCAGGGGGGTTTCCTCACAGTCAGAACAAATTGTGCTGGATCGAGAATTAATTTCATTATTATGAAGCCTTTTTATGGAATATAAAATAGTTTGAAATATCATGAAAAATGTAACAAATTTAATGACAAAAAACATAGAAGAAAATTTTCACAATGTGTAATTAAAAAAAAAAACTTGTATGAAAATCCTAAATAAATCTGATTTTATCCAATTTGAAAACCGAACCACAACAAGCATGATGATGCTAATGGTGACTTACAGTAGCATCATCACCAATGTTGTTTCACCTTGAAGGATTTTTTTTCTGTTTGTTTTTTTTTTGCATTGTGTAGCACTGCATCTGTTAGTGTAAAAGCCCAGCTACTGTATGAAATTTGGACGACATAAAGAATATAGACTCAGGAACCTTAATATGTAATTAAGTGTATACGCCAAATAGTTCGGACCTTCCATGGCAGAATTGTTAATAACTCTAAATGTCTGTCTACCTTCTTCAGGGTTGGTGGGTTGAGGATGCATCACTTCCGTATACTCCACGTTAGGCTCCTCGGGTTCCTCTACATCCACTGCCTCACTGCTGTCTGTTAAAGAATCATTCACACACACACACACACACACACACACACATACACACACGCACACACATACACACAGAGATATTAATGTAGTCTCAGTCACCTCTGGTCCATAATCTCAAATACAAAGACCTGGAGCTTTAGTGGAAATTTTACTTACCTAAAACTGCTGGTTTCACACTCCAGATTCCTGCTCCATTGATGCCATTTACTTTAACTACAAAACACAGAACATAAAAAAATAATAAATCAGCCTTCTATAACCAACATTGACATCCATCATGAGCTCTTTAAAAAAAAGATCTGCTGTAGAACTACTGAGCAAACAACGGTGTCTCATAAAGGTTTTAAATTAATTATTATTAAAAGCATTCTACATTCTTAGCAAAATTCTGTCTCCCAGACATTTTTGCCAAAAAAAAAAAAAAAAAAACCTGCGTTCTAGAATTTCACTTAATTCATAATGACAATCATGTATCGCTCTGGACTATTAGAGAATAAGGATTCTCAGAAAAATTAGGAGTCCAGTGAATCTTTAGAGTTCTAGATTCTCCATTAAAATTATGCATCAAATCAAGAGTGCTAGAGTCTCAGTAAGATCCTGGCTAATTCTGGGAAATCTCAGAGATCTGGAGCTAGAGTTTCTTTCAAGCAAACACAAAAGCAATTATGTTGTATTGTTAAATTTTAATTCTACCTCCAATCCTACATTGCTCAAAATGTTTCAATGAAACAACTGGAATTCTACATGGTTGGCATTTCAGGTTCCAATTTAAGTAGAAATCAAAAAATCTATTAAAAAAATCTAAAAATGCAACAAACGGTAGCCGTTTAACACATCAAATCATGACTGTCTAATAAAAGCAATTGAGAGTTCTAGAGTAGCAAATCAAATGATGCTAAAGTTTCTCAAATAACACGTACAGCTCTGAAGCAATGAGAATCATAGACATCTAGCACAGAACACATTAGAATAGAACTTAAAGGGTTTTTCTTTTCTTTTTTTCCCTTTTTCACATTCTAGAATAACAATATATACAGTAATTGTATAATGACCTAAATCATGGAAGGTCAAAATTATCACACATTTTTAGAACAATCACGTTTGGGCTTCTAGAATAACTCGACTTACTGAGTTCTAGAACAACTGTGTCGAATATTACAATAACTACAATAATAGAAATATTAAATACCATTACAACCCTAAAGGACTACAGCTGTCTGGCACATCAAATAGAGAGATTTGGAACAAGAACACTTAAGTATAGAACAGGGATCTTCAACTCCAGTGCTGGAGGGCCAGATGTCCAGCACAGATGATAATATTCGGGTTCTACATTAGTGAGGTTGAGATCTCCACCCATGTAGGGGTGTCCAGGGACAGCTGAACCTAGTAATTACTGGATTAGTTGAGTCAGCCGTGCTTGAGCAGAAGAACCTCCCGGACTGGAGTTAAAGTTGATCCCTGCTCTAGAATAGTAACCAATATTTATACTGTAGGTTCTAACAAACAATACAGTTCTAGAATCTCTATTCTTTTTGAATATAGAATAACAACACAGCATGTTAGTTCAGAAGAAATAAAAAAAAATAAAAAATCCTGAAGAGGACAGAGTTCAATAATGAAGACAAATTGTTAACTTTAATTAGAAATTAATTAATTAATCAAGTGCAGTTGGCTCTCGAAATGGAATTCTTAATTAAAAAAGTGTTTCAGAATGACAACAATCAATTTTAGGAAACTTCTAGAAAAATATTAAAATCATTAAAGGATCAAGTTTTAAGCTATAAATACAATGATTGAATAACCATGTGACTGATTAGTAGATAGCACACACACACACACACACACACACCAAACACCCCCCCAAAAGTCTATAATGATAAGAATAAAAATCATATTTTGAAGGTGTCTAGACTGTACAGCAGACTAGACTATAAACACAAAGGTTCCAGAGTTGCTGTTAGTCTTTCAGCTGGTCCCGTTGAAGGGACGCCACAGCGGACCAACTGATCTGCACAGTCACTTGGCACAAGTTTTACACCAGATGCCCTTCCTGATGCAGCCCTCCCATTTTATTCTGGCTTGGGACCAGCACGGCGCTACGGCAGGGGTTTGGACACTGACTGGGAATCGAACTCCTGCCTTCTGCACGGTAGACGAGAAACCTCCCACTGAGCCTCCAGCGCCCTCGACAAAGGTTCACAACTGAAATAATGCAGTTCTAGAACATATACAGCGTATAAGAAATAACAGGCCAAATGTTACACCTCTAGATAATCTCTGGAATGTCACGTTAGAATGTGTTGCCCGCTGGTGAAACACTTCTTCAGACTAGCAGGAACCTAAACAGGAAGTGGCTGTTTGCGCTGCCACTTAGCAGCAATCAGGGCATTTCCTCCACCCGCGGAATTCATTAACTAACACTAGGACTAAAATTAGCCCGGTCCGAATTATCCAGAGGCACGAGCAAATATATTGGCACCTCAACACTATCACTACAATTTAAGTTGTCAGAAGTGTGCAAGTGATTTTGAAATTATTTTCAGTTAATCAATTTAGCATCTGTACATTCACGCATGTGGTTTGGTTGAAAAGTGTAAAAATCATCGAAACTGATTTGATCAACGGCATTCAAGAGTTTCAGGTAATCTTTCCTGAAAAAGACATATTAAACATCGTTAAATTAAAAGTACTGAATGTAAATTAGAACATTCATAAATACTTACGGTTAAACACTTAAGCGTGACCCTTTATGAATAACAATAATTTGAACACAAACAGGTTTCCAAAATAAGGCATTATTTATTTATATATTAACTGTGATATTCTTAGAATATACTTATACACGTGTTGATGACTGTAAGCTCCAAACAGATATACAGGAAATATCTTCAATCAGCGATGTCACAAGAAAGATGTAAACAACAAAGGACAAGTGCAACACAGAAAAAGGGAACGACGTGCCATTAACTGAAACAAAAACGTGGATTACTATACATTTCTATTGGAAAATGTGTAATACTGCATTATTTATTGCAAAATTTCCAAACATTTCATGTTAAATGGTAACAACATAGTGCTTCCAAAAAACTGCTTTGTGGTCCATGTTTACATGCTTTCCAGGATCTCGCTATTCGTGCCAACAGGAAGTGGATCGTCTCGTTTTTTGTTGGTTGTTCTTGTCCACTTGATGTGGAAGTGCAGTGCGCCGTCTGGAATTAGATTTTTGCAGTTGACTCGCCCCATTGCATGGCTAGCAATTCAAATAAAGCGAAGGCTAAAGCGACAGCTAATGCTAGTAAGCACATGGCAAAGCTTAGCTGTCTGAGGAGCAGGTGAAGGAAAGTAAACAAACACTTTATGAGCCTCCAGCATTCAACATGACAAAGAACATCACCTGTTTTTCCTCACTAATTTCACAAGGTCAATACTGAATTAAAAAAAGAATGTAGCAAAATTACTGGCACCCCTACAGAATATTTAAACCAACCCCCAAACAGAGGATTATTGATATTGGGTAAAAAAAAAATTTTTTTTTAAAGTAAATCCATCCCATCCATTTTCTGCTGGAGAAAAAAAAAAACAACAACAACGTAGCAAAGTAAATCTGGAAAAGTTTCAGTGAACAGCTAATCTTAGTCTTAGACTTTATCTCCAAGTAGCACCAACATGTCGCTTATAAATAAAATATTTCTTGCGGGTCCCTTTAGCTAGCATGCTGCAGCTTCCTGCTAACAGCTAAAATGGGTAAAACCAGCGTGTTCTGAAACATTACTAGCCATCAGTTTGTCCATACTGAATTTTTTTAAATAAAAAAAAAAGACTATTATCCTGTCCAAATGTGTGTCCTTGCAGTAGAAAGCAAAAAACCGTACACTTAATTTTAACTAACAGAACCACTCACTGGATGCTTTAGTCATTTTTCAAGATGGGTGCCAATAATTATGGAGTTGTCACTTCGTGAAGTCGCTCACTATAGTGATTAGTGTAGTGTTCCGCACTGCTGATCGTACCGATTGGGCATGGCACTAATCTGTACATGTACGGCTAGGTGCATTAGCGCTCTGTTGTGCCGCTAAAAATAACTAGCGTCTAAAGCTAAAATGACTAGCGATGAAGCAAGTGAACTCACACCGAGAGCTCCACCGTGGCTACCTGTGACAGACAGAGTGGGGGTGAAAGAGGGGGGTACTTGGTTGTGAGGAAAGTCAGGCATGGGGGGGTACAGACGTGCTAGGCGGGCTGTAGCTCTCACTACCTCGCTTAGCCCTGTAGCGTATCAGGAGGGTGAGGGCGAGTACGAGCATGGAGACCAACAGCAGGCATGCGCCGACGATCAGGCCCATCTTCCACCTCGCCATGTTCACTGTACAGGGGGAATAAAAAAATAAAATAAAAAAAGACAGGCGGTTGTAGTGCAGTGTACCTAACGAGCGTTTAATAAAGACTCAACATGGACCTACGATGTTCTTCTGCTCTGACCTGTGATCACGATCTGGTCGCTCACTTCCTGTTTTCCAGCATTGTTGAAGGCTTTGCAGTAATAGTTGCCGTCGTGGACGCTCGTCGGTGAGGAAAGAACGTATTCAGAGTAGTTTGTCGACACGGTTCTGCTGGATAAGGGATATCGGTTCTCACCATGATACCACTCAAAGGTGATGGGCGGAGTTCCTGTCCTAACACTGCACACGAACTTGATGTCATGGTCTTCAGAGATGTCGTGAAGCACAGGGAGGGTCATCAGGTGCGGCGTCCCTACAGGAACTAGAAGGTACAGGAACACGCCCTGGTTTATAGAAAAACATAACACAGATAACTTTCGAAGGACGTTAGCTGGCGGATTGAAGGTCACCACAAGCTCACCTGTAACCGGAGCATAAAGTTCGTCACTCATCACCGATTTGCCGTTGTTCTGCGCCTCACATGTGAACTCGTGGATTTCGGCCTCAGTCACTATGCTGGCGTTGAAGATGGCTTTCTCTGATGCGCTCGTCAATACCTGAGGCTGTCTCCGTGACGTGCGTTTCCGCACCAGACTGTAAATGATGGGGAAACTGCCGCTTGGCGAGCGACACTCGATCTGAAAAGGCTGACCCAGGATCACCTCGCCGAGCACCTTGATGGTGGGTCTGGAGACGAGAACTAGAGAATGTGGAACACAAATGCGCTAAGCAAAGCCACCATGAAAACAAGAAAATAATCGAGTTTGAAGCTAATTGAAAAACATGCCTCCGTTATGGTCGCTAATCTAGATTGAAGAGAAACCTGGTTCTTGGTTCAAGCTTTTAAGGAGACCTTCACCTGGGGGATTTACATGAGATATTGTTCTAGATTTGAGCCTTTAGTAAGACATGTATCTATATTTGAATGAGATATTGCTCTACACTTGAGCTTCCACTGGGATGTTGGTCTAGATTGGAGCTTTTAGTGAGACACCGTTATAGAATTGGGATTTTAGCTGAACATTTCTCTATATTTGGTTTGAGAGCTGGATCTGTAACTGGTCTAGATTTGCGCTTTTAGTGAGAGTCAGCTTTACATCCAAAAGTCTGGTGAGGTGCCATTCTAGATTTGATCAGAATAATGCTGTATGTTTCAGCTCCTAATGGGTCACCATGCAAGATTTGAGAGTTTGGTGAGACTGTGTTCTATATTTCAGCTTGTAACAAGACATCGCAAGTTACAGGATTTTAGCAAAACGTTCTTGATTTGGGCTTTTATTGAAAGAATGCGTGTTATTTGCCGCTCTGGATTGTAATTTTTAAGGGGCATGCCACGCTGGATTTTAGTTTTGGAGGCATACCGTTCTGGATTTCATCAATTTATTTTGGAGGCATGGCACTCTGGAATTAAGTGTTTTTGAGTGCACTTATTTAAATTGTTTTGGAGGCAAGCTGCTCTGGTTTTTAGGTCTTGGAGGCATGCTCTGGATGACTTTTCTTTGGAGGAATGCCTCTCAGTATTTTAGTTTTGGAGGCAAGCTGCTCTGGGTTTTAGGCCACTTTGATCTTGATAGAGGGTGCTTTTTATAAAATCCCAGTTCTACCTTTTGCTGTGAAGATGATAGGTTGGCTCCACTTGATGATGGTGGTGTTGACTTGAGCACTACAGGTGTACTCCCCGTTTGTCTCGTTCTCTGCCATTCTGCTGTACACGCCATTGACTGAGACGAGAGTCTGGTCGTTCCTGTAGATAGAGTACTTCACATCTTCATGTCCGATTTTCTCCGATGCAACGTTAGAGCTTTTGCAGGTGAGGTTGAACCGCTGCCTTTCGAACACCTCGGCCGGGGTGACAGTCAGCACCGGTGTGGAAAAGAGTTCTGGAAAACAATACGAAACACACGGTCGGTCTGCTTAAAAATGATGTGACTAGATTTTAGTGCAACACTCACATTAAAGTTTAATTCGAATTGTTCCCCAAGGGGTTTCTCACCTGTGACAGTAAGGATTGCGTGAACACTTCTTTCGACTTTCTTTACAGAGGCCATGCACTCGTATTTCCCGGAATCAGTCGCCTTGACGTTCGCCGTATATTCAGTGTTATTACCCATCGCTAGGAGTCGGCTGCCTCTGGATAATGAGAGAAAAGCTGAAGTAGGGGACTTTTCTTCCACACCACATCTGATGTGCACGGAGTCTCCCTCGATGACTTGCGTTGACGGGAGGACGGTGATCGTTGGCCTGAAGTCGAGTCCTGGGTTGGGAAATAAAGCAGCCATAAATGTTCCTACTGTTGCGCTCCGGATGTCAGTCCAATACGTCACCTGGAACGTCGCGTCTCAAAGTGTTTTATTCTTCTCATACCACAGTTGTCTGATGTCAAGTTCCATATTTCACTTATTTCAAACTAAATATTCCATGCAACTTTCTTTCTCTTTCTGGCTTTGCAGTAAAGCAGGAACTTCTCTGTGCTAAAACATAAAGCTTTCTCTCGGACTGTTACAAAGCGCTAACACTTGGGAAATGTTTAAATAAAAAAAAGCACAATATCAACGATGAATTCAGTTTTTTGTTTACCGCAGCTGTTTCGAAATAAATGATAATTTTGCATCCCCTTGAGTTACAGAAAATTATGAACATCAGCTGACTAAACTGAAGGAACCTAACAATCAATGTAATGAATAAATGATTGATTGAACTCACCTCTCACAGTCACGCTGACTGTGTTGCTGAGGTTTGACTTGATTATTTCACTTCCTGTGTTGATAAAGTACGAGCAGGACAGGCTGGCCATCCCTGCAGACATGGGGTTCATGGGGTGATCCTTCTTCACCGTCCCCTTGGTGTCTTTTACCCTGTAGATTTCCCTCGCGCCTTCGTTAAGGATGAAAGTCAGCTCACCTCCCTCGTCTTCCGCATCACAGGTGAGATGCACCGTGTCACCTTCATACACGATTTTCTTATCCACACTCAGCACCGGAGTCTGCAGCCCTGCAGGTGGCCAAAAAGAAAATGATCTCAACAACTCAAGACGATATCATGCTAATTAGCATACTTTAGCAAAACAAACAAACAAATAAAAAACGCTTCCAAACTGTGAAACGATTATGTTTCTGAGCATGACCCACATTTATTTATTTGTCTGTGCTTATGAGTTATTCTTATTATTTAACAGAGCGCCCCCTAGTGGATGATGCTTATGAGGTTGCTCACAGCAACAAAACATGTAGCAACCCACAGGTGTTGATGCAACAATTTTGTCTAACTAATGTGCAATTTGTCGGTTCTTATCTTTGACGGTATCACAGCGGAAGATCTTTATTTTTTTTATGTTTATTTTTAATTGGCTAATCGCAGGTCTTCGCTCGTCAGATAGCTTATAGATTCCTAGTTGCCTAGCAACATGTTTAACCACAGCAAGTGTGATATATCAATTATCACAACTCGATCATTCTTATATAGAGTAGGATGCAAAGGCAGTATACATATAATTCTTGCAACACCTTTAATGACAGCTTTGTTCAACCCACTAACAGCCACTACAGCTGTATAAATATAATATTTATATATTACAACAATGGATCATTTTTCTCACTCTCAGCTTTAATACTGTCTTCTGTCTTCTTTTTTGGCCCAATAACCCAGTATATAACTAAATAACCCAGTATATAAATAAATTACAGGCTGGGCCATTTATATGGGTGGTGACCATGGTGGCCATTTGGAAGTCGGCCATCTTGGATCCAACTTTTGTTTTTTTCAATAGGAAGAGGGTCATGTGACACATCAAACCTATTGGGAATTTCACAAGAAAAACAACGGTGTGCTTGGTTTTAACGTAACTTTATTCTTTCATGAGTTTTTTTTTACAAATTTCTCTTTGTTCACAGCCATTGACATGTCGAAGAGGTTAACACGTGATGAGCGGATCGAAATTGTGTTGATATCTGGTGAACGCAGTAACCGGGTCATTGCAGCAGATTTCAATGCAAGACACCCTACGAGACCACCCATCTCCCATGCTACAGTTAGCAAACTGCTTGCTAAGTTTCGTGAAACTGGTTCAGTGTTGGATTTGCCAAAATGTGGACGCGTGAAAACTGTCACTAATGAACGAACATCAGTGGCTGTCCTAGCTTCATTCAGCAAGAGCCCACAGCGTAGCACTCGCCGCATGTCACTGGAGAGTGGCATTAGTCGAACATCTCTTCGGCGGATATTAGCTACTCACAAATGGCACCCTTACAAACTCCAGCTACTGCAGCATGTTTTATGTGAATGGTGAAGTTAACAAACAAAAGCACCGCTATTGGTCCGACACTAACCCACATTGGATAGATCCCTCCAAGACTGTTGGAACAAAAAAAGTGATGGTATGCTGTGGTATATGGGGTACAAAGATAGTGGGGCCATTCTTCATCAATGGAAACCTCAAGGCCACTGGATATTTGAAATTGCTACATGATAACCCTGTTTCCCTCTTTACGCACTGAAGCTGGCACGTTCCCTGAGTTTTTCCAGCAAGATGGTGCACCACCACATTATGGGTGTCAGGTCCGAGCATTCCTAGATGAACAGTTTCCTGAAAAGTGGATTGGTCGTCGTGGGCCAGTTGAACGGCCCCCAAGGTCTCCCGATCTGACCCCCTTAGACTTTTATCTTTGGGGTCATCTGAAGGCAATCGTCTATGGTGTGAAGATACGAGATGTGCAGCACCTGAAACTACGGATACTGGAAGCCTGTGCTGGCATTTCTCCTGCGGTGTTGCTATCAGTGTGTGAAGAGTGGGAGAAGAGGGTTGCATTGACAATCCATCACAATGGGCAGCACATTGAACACATTTTATAAGTGGTCAGAAACTTGTAAATAACTCATGAAAGAATAAAGTTACGTTAAGACCAAGCACACCACTGTTTTTCTTGTGAAATTCCCAATATGTTTGATGTGTCACATGACTCTCTTCCTATTGAAAAAACAAAAGTTGGATCCAAGATGGCCGACTTCCAAATGTCCACCATGGTCACCACCCATCTTGAAAAGTTTGCCCCCTCACATGTACTAATGTGCCACAAACAGGACGTTAATATCACCAACCATTCCCATTTGATTAAGGTGGATCCATAGAAATGGCCCACGCTGTACTTATGACACCTTTAAAGGCGAGACTGTTCTCAGAGTCAAGTATATACAGTACATACTGTATATCAGTATATAAAACGTCTTTCTCACCTTTAACAAGAGCTTGTTTTTGACCTTGTACCATTGACCTTTAGCCATTAGAGCAGAATAAACAGCTTTAATGACATGTATCAGTATTAACATTTTACTTATTGCAACTTTAAAGTCCCTTCACTCAGAGCCCATCGAGCAACATACTGGAAGTACACCGTCTGGCTAAAAACACCAAGATTTCATTGATCGCCTTTAGTTTTGATTACGGTGCACAATGTGGTGTCCAGTTCAGCTCTGAGAACCGCGTGCCATCAGGGAAGAAGAAACCCTCCATAGATGTGATTCAGTACATTCAGGTGGTCATGTGACTTCATTTTATCTCCACATAACGTTGCTGAGTCTCGACCTGAGCGACTGAAGCGACCCCAGATCATAACACTGTCTCCAGAGGCTTGTACAGAGGACGCTATGCATGATGGGAGCGTCGCTTCATTACAGCGCTTCCCTTCTCACCCTGACACGCCCATCACTCTGGAACAGACTCAGCCCGGACTCGTCAGGTCACATGACCTTTCTCCATCACTCCAAAGTCCAGTGTTTATGATCTCTAACAAACTGAAGACTTTTTTCTGATGAGTCAGTGATTTTCTTATGGACACACAGTTGTTTAGTCTCAATCCTGTGAGGTCTCATCACAATACTTCAACTATTAAACATATCTCCGATTTCTATTGTCAGGTTTTTTTAAACATGCTTATTGAGTAATTAGTACATAAATAACGTTTAATTAATGGAGGTAATTACTGTGCACGGTGAATTAACATTAAACTTCATGCTCATGTATCTTTACCTTTAACAACAATCGTCTGAGTGGAGCTTGCTTCGTGTTTGTCGCCGGCCATAACGTCGCACTGGTACGTGCCCGAGTGAGAGGCCCGGGCTTTGGCGATGGTGTACTTCACTTCGTTACTGGTGTTATACGACATGTGTACGGTGTTGTGATTGTCATAGTCTTTGAAGAAGGTGAACTTAAGGAGCGGAGTAGAGTTGCCCGAGTGGAAGACGTCGGCGTGACAGGTCAGCGTCAGCTCCGCCCCCCGATCCAGCGTGTTCTCGGGGCTGACGTGGAGTGAGACGTTTCTGATAAAGATCTCTGGGGAAAGATTAGAACATTTCAAATGTTTTAACCGAGATGTGGTGCTTCCATTATCTTCATCATCATCAGGCAGTTTCAGGACTACACATAAGAATAACTACCAGGTGATTAGCATTAGAATAATAATTAGAATTAAAATGTCGAAACTCGGCATACGAACACAAGATACACATGGGTCGCACGTACGCCCAGTAGCCGATCAAAACCAGTTTGCATTAGTGGAAAGTAAGCAAAGTGAGTTTTTTTTTTTTTTGCATTTTGTGTAAGATTTAGTGACGTAGACGTAGCTCCATGCGTCGTGGGAATGTTATCAGGGACGGGAGCAAGAAGATTTGGGTTTTTAAAGCAGCCGGTGCCGAGAGGAATCATAAATTCATGGTAAGTGAGGTTTATTTACAGTACGTCATATTTTACTTCACTTACACGTCTTTCATACTGTAAATGTTTCGATTGTTTGTATATACAATAACATGATTATAGTGTTGGAAATGAGGTATATTGGTAATATTTTTGTGTGGCTGGAACGGATTATCTGCATTTACATTATTTCCTATGGGACAATGTGATTCACAATACAAAATTTATACCTTAAATCAAAACTCGCCTACGGAATAGTTTAAACTCATATGCAGAGGTACTGTACCGCTGTGATATAATTTTGGTTTTATTTCTGATGTATGAAAGCTAATCTTAAAGAATATGATCTTAAATGCTACTCTAAGTCTTAGTCTTAGCATTCAGTCTTTTCTTGTTCAGGTTCTTGTTCTGTTTATAACGATGATGATTAAAAAATATATATTTTTTTGATGCAGAGCTCAAAGCTAAATGAATGGCATGAGAGGAAACAGAAAGGCGCTAGGTAAGCAAAGTTGGCTAGTTAGCTAGCAATGTTTATGCTCTGGTTTATTTTTGCTCTCACGGTGATTATTGAAATTCATAAAAGGGTTTCATCCAGACACAAGTAAACGGAAACAAATGAAATGTGAGATGCTAGCTCAGCAGAAGATGTCATGTTAAGTGTAGTAGCAAAGAAAAGTCGTTGCTAATAAGAGTGTTAGCGATTAAACAAGGAAAAGAATGATGCTCGTTATGATGCAGGAGACAGAGATGGACAGACGACTGGGCCCGTCTATCTGTCCTCTATCTGTCTATCTGTGCATCTCGCTTCATGTGTGTGGTGTCTGTAAACACGAGCGTCATGTCAGGAAGGAAAATCACGCGGTTAAACAAACACATGAACTGAAGAGTTCTCAGGGGATCGGCGTTATTATAGCTTGGCGCTTAAAGGCACCACCCAATCTCTCTCGCTCACACACACACACACACACACACACACACACACACACACACACACACACACACACACACACACAAATTACAGTGGAGGGTGAGGTAGTGGAAGTTAGATTATCTCAGACGTCACATGATCACACAGCGCCTTTATTTTAGGAACGTGTGAAATCTCTCATAATGTCCATGTCGGGTGTCGGCGTTTCGATTTGAGTAAAAATCAACCGCACCACCAGACCTCACGCTCCTGTACTTGACATCACTTGTAACTCCATGATGATTTAAACTTTGTACAGTTTAGTTCTCAAACAAACAAACAAACAAACAAACAAACAAACAAACAAAACATCTGGATTTTTTTTCCTATAACAATTCTATAAAAGAGTTCTTCTCGCAGGGAAGGAGTCTCCAGTGCGAGTGATTTCCAACACAATGAGATTAAACTGTAAGTTGCTGTTAAGAGAAATAAAAGTCTCGAGTTCATGCTGTTACGGGAAAATAATTACAGAAACTCCTTGTCATGTGACCTGCTCTTCTATCCCTCTTACCGTTGTTAAGCCTGGTTAGATAACGATCTGCTGTCTATTAAAGCGAAGTGTGACATAAAGTGACATAAGTGCAGAATAACACACTCCAGACCGCGCAGTTATACAGGACACCAGGTCATCCACACCCGCATGGGTCCGAAAAACAAAACAAACAAACAAAAAAACATTTTCACATCCGTAATGATTCACTGGAATCGAGGTCTAACTTCTTTTTCTCAGACAATCTATTTATTTATCATACAGTGCACTCTCGGTACCGAACACGTGTACAGTAGATCTTATTATAGTTCCTCCTCTTTTAAAACGTTTTATATGCAAATAAAGATGATCAGGAATATTTAAAACAGTTACAAAACCCTGACACTGGAGACTCCTTCCATAAACAGTAAATAAACATCTCCAAACAAACAAACAAACACTTCACCACATTAACGTTCACTTTGCTGAATCTTAATCTGTTTATATGCGCACGCAATCTGTTACCATAGCAACGATATTCATAATCACAACAAGTTCATAAATGATAAATAATAAACACATCTGTCAGACCTGCTGTTAGAAAATAGAAAATTAATCAACACCTGCCGACCAATCAGGATCCAGCTCTCTAAACGATTCTTCTATCGCAGCGTTCCTGTGCGTTCTCGGACTACGCTCATGTTCCGAACAGCGTCGCTCAATTCATTTTTTTTTGTTGTTGCTCAAACTGGATTTGCGCGTCATGACGGTTCACGTTCATGATTACAGCCAAATGTTATCTGACTCTAAACAGCATGCATGCGCACATCGAATCGTCCTTGGTCGCGTTTCTGTGTTAGAACACGTCGTGATTGTGCGAGCGCTCGGTCATTCTCAACAACGGACGCGATTTTATCGGAAGAATTTAAAATAAATCAAATCTGTGCTTTTGCTCTGGATGTCGGCGAGGAAGCGAGTCGAGGTCGAGAAGAAGGAAGAAAGTCAGACGCCTTGCTGTAGCTGTTTACCAGCTGTTGTCAGCGCGGCTATGAAAGTTCCCGCGCTGACGTCAGCGAGCGCACGACGCATTCCGCAAAAACAAAGTCACAAGAACGCCGATCTTCCCGTCCTCAATCGAGTCACATGACGACGTACAGATTGTTTATCTGATCTAAGACTGCATATGGACTCGGATCCGATCCAAAAAAAAAACCCCAAAAAAAAAAAAACATGAGAATTGTCTCTTAGAAATTTTTTTAAAATCATATCAGTCTCACATTTTTCGTGAGCACAGACAATATATTTGACATTTTCCTTTGTAATTACAAGTTTATTAAACAATTTCATAAATCATAGACCTCGATTTCTTCCGACAGCAGGTCTGTACATCCGCTTAATATTTGATTATTTAAAAAAAACGTCTGAACTTTTCATCCTGTTTATCAAAATGTACAGCTTTATAGAGACACTGACACTGGAGACTCCTTCCTACATATAAAGATAAACTCAACACTAAACTAAACCTCCTTAAAGACAAACGTCTCGGGTGAAAGTTCTGCTCTGTAAAGTTCTGTTACTATGGCGACGATATACACATGATTTGCGCTACGTGGCGCCCGATGGTGCCTTTATCATGAAGAGTAACGCCGTGATGGTAACACTGACCTGATTCCACCCGCGTACCTGTCGAAGGTCATCGGAGAAAAAGAGAGACAAGATTAACAAGTTAACATTTAGGCAAAGTCGAGTGAAATTCCAGAGAGTGTCGGAGTTACAGGCGAGTCCTTACAGGTGAGGCTGAGGACGGCGAGGAGGAAGAGGCAGCGGCGGCGGCGGCGCAGGAGACGAGGACACGACATCGTCCACATGACTGACCACGACTCTGACTGAGCGAGTGTGAGAAACAGCGTGTGTGTGAGTGTGTGAGTGTAGTGTAGGGTGTGGGGTGGGTTTCACACGCGCAGCATTCGCTCGGAGTAAATGGGCCGGAAGGGCCGCATCCTGAGGAAACTAGAGCGGGCAGTGGAATGTTCACACACTGCACAGTGTAACACACACTGATATGGTCAGATCTCACTGCAGGTAAACACCACATCATCACATCATCACAAAACACACACACACACACACATGCCAGAGAGTGCCGAGTGATGTCATCACCACCCAACCAGATAATCAGCTATGAGGATTAAACTGGGTAAACATTTTAGAAACACACAGCTCAGGTTTCGTAAACATTTTTCTTTTAGACAGTTACAGAATTCAATGCATTGCAAAAGTATTCGTACCCCTTGAACCTTTTGACAAAATGTGGAAAAGTTCAAGGGGCATGAATACTTTTGAAAGGCACTGTATTAACATAAATTAGTGCGTAAACTCGGTCCAATCACCATCTGATTCTGAATCTGAGCAAATCATTCTTTATATATATATATATATATATATATAAAATTATTTTGCTGTTTGGTTTAATTTGAGTTCATTCTCTGAATATTTCAATAAAGGAAAGACAGCAGACTAAGAAAACTAAAGGTGTTTAGGGCTGAAAACATTTTCACAGAACCTGAAAAAGATACAGACAAGAGTTAACAATAAAATAAATCACCTAAAAACACAGGGAACATGGAGCTCGAGTTGAAGAAATAAACTTCCGATTCATTAATACCTGAAATAATAACTTGTGAACATTTTTGTCCCATCCATTGCTCGTTCTCTCTTTGTATTGTAGCCTTTAACGCTCCAGAACACACGGCGCGGCTGCAGCTCTACAGCTCCGCCCTTTGGCTCATTTGAACAGCTCGCAACAAAAACGACGACAAAAAGCGGGGACCTGGAAACACACAGCGTGTTCGGTTCACTTCCTGTCCTGAGCTGAATCGCCTTCTCACTCGAGTTCACTTGGAAGCGGCCTGAGACCACCTCGCTCAGATCCTGAGTAACGTCGCCATAGCAACGGTTAACGAGCGCGCTCTAGCACCCGGACATCGCAAGTTCAAATCTCAGGGAATGATGTCATGTCTCTATAGGAGCGTAGAGAGAGCCGATTGGCTGAGCGAGGAACGGGTTGGAACTCCAACGCTCTCACATCAGGCACGATGCGAGCCAATCAGGAGCATCCGAGAGCTCGCGCAAGCCGACGTATGGGATAATGCTCTCCTCGGAGCGCGTCGCGCCGCTCCCGACGTCAGCGAGCGATTTGAAAACGAGCGGTCGGCTGGCGTCACGTGTCCCAGCAGAAACCCGTCATAGTCTTTGTCCCCTCTGATCGGTGGGATTGGTCCCAATACTGTGTCCGTCAGTACTACCGGCTGCCTAGAGTGAGTTAGCATGATGGTTTTATGTCAACACCCTGACTGGAATTTAATTTGTGGCGTCATTAACAGAAGCCCCGCCCCCAAACCAGAGAAATTCAGAATCAGCGAAAAATGCAAGCGACAGAGACGCAGGTTAATTCATTCATATTTGGTTTTATTTGAACGATTTTCTTCTCCTGTCATTAAAAACCACAGCCGGCGAAAGCAGTCTACAGTCACAGAGAGAGAGAGAGAGGAGAGAGAGAGAGAGAGAGAGGAGAGAGAGAGAGAGAACACCTGATTGCATCAGTTCATTCTACTAGATTCTCTCTCTCTATTTTTTGTACACATTTTAAATCTAAAACATTAAAACTCAAAGCCAGATAGTCGTACATGTGTGCATTGGGGAGTCCTCCGCTCCTCTAGAGGGCGCTGCAGCGGGCACAGCAGCCGTGAGTGAGGTGGGTCAGGGGCCGTTCATCTTAAAGTCCATCTTAGAAATCGCTTCGGATCCGTCGTGGGCTCCTGTGGGGTTTTATTTTATTCCTTTTCGTGTTTCACGACATGATGAGAGGCGGGTGTGTGTGTGTGTGTGTGTGTGTGTATGTGTGGAGATTTTCATCTGAAATCAAGGTTAAATCACAAACAGGAAAACGAAGCAACAAACAACAGAAAAACAAAAAACAACAAAAAAACAAACAAGAAAAGCAAACAAAAACACCAGTACGGCTTTAACACGCCCTGCAGACGTCTCCGCTTCAACATAAAGGAGCAGGGTGAGATATTTATTCAGCGCCCTCTGCTGCTTCTGAGGAAGAGATGCAAGCAAGTTCTTCATCCTTTAGGGGTTGGAGGAGGGAGTTTACTTTCAAGGGAATATAAGCGTACGGAAATTCACAAAGCAGAGTTTTGCCAAGGAATCTTTAAACTCGATAAAGTTGATACGTTTTATCCTGTTTTATTTAAGACTTCACGAGACAAAACTGCATCGCTGTTCACTAGTTGATCTGTTCCTCGCTCGTGTGTGCGTGTCTCAAGAAGTGAGGGGACGAGGACGTGTTAAAGACGGTACTGATGCACAGCATGGAAAATAACTAGAAAACCGCATATACGCTACATAAACACGTTACATACAACGTTAAAGAAAAGGAAAAAAGATCTAAACCCTGCGTCACAGATCAAATCACCAGGCTGTCGAGTTCTCCACACAGCATTATGGGAATATTTTTGTTTCCCCCCCCCCCAACAGTGTTCACGAGTGTTCGAAGGAAGTCAGTGTATCGAAAAATAATCCATTAGATTAGAGTGAAGTTCGTCGTGCGGGCGGCGGGATGAGGGATGTGCTGACGCCGACGCCGCGATCGACCGACTCTTCATCGCGGCTCACGATAGCATCAGTTACAGTCGTTACTTTAAGAGTTTAAAGAAAATTCTTGATCAAGAACCAAATCATCCAGATGAAAGTAGATTTTCGGCCCATGCAGGCACAACGGTAGCAGTTTTATATCGCTGATCCGAAAGGTCAAAAGGTCAAACCCTGGTTACAGAGTGGTTATGAGGCACGAGGTAATAACCAGCTGCGTGTATTAAACAGTTACGACGTAAACTCTGCGCTAGGTGACCGGAGACGCGCGTTTGTCTCCGAGGTTCTTCTGTAATGTAGCATCGTGAACCGCGATTCGTCAGCACGTGGATAAACAATGCGTTTGTGTGTGTGTGTGTATCGGTTCTGCACAGGTACCGCCCACCTCTGAGCTGCACACTCTCTCATATAAAGCATTAAGATTAAACCTGGCTCCAAGACTCCGCCCCTTTTCATCTCCCCGTCTCGCATAATGCAGAAAACTCCAAGGCTGTTTAAGACACATGATCTGATGCCATCTAATGCGGTAACAGCGCGACCCCTCCCACCCCCAGCTCATGACTCCGCCCCTTTGCAGACACCTAATCTCTTACTGCATTAACAGTGTGACTCCACCCACCTTCAGGGGTCTGGACGCCCATTCATAAATAATGTGTCATCCCGCCCCTTGGTGTAAGACTCCACCCCTAACCCCCAAGTTACAAGACTCCGCCCACTTCTCGGCCTAGACTAGACCACTTTTTTCTTCTTTTATTTCTTTTAGTCTCACTGTCAGTTGAAGAATTTATGACTCCTCCCACATTGCTAATGTATTTAACAGCAAGACTCCACCCACTTCCCCAATCTCAGTGTAATGCATTATTAAACACCACTGCTGCGGGCACTTTCTATAACCACACCCCCCCCACCCCAGGCCCCGCCCCCTACCATATTCTTTAGACTCCAAAGAGAGGCGTGTCTCGCTGCCTCCTTCACTAATCTGTAAAATATACGCATCTGTTTTTGATAATTGCAGTTTAAATATACACACTGCTCAGCACAGCCAAGTCTACAATCAAGAACTCCAAAATAATAATAATAATAATAATAATAATAATAATAATAATGACTCTATTATTACTGTTGTTATTCCAATAGTGACTGTGAGAGTTCAGCAGTCTTCACTAAACATTCATGGTGATAGTTGAATATGTACAGGAAGTCATTTCCATCTCGCCCCATGCACGTAGGGCACTGTAAGGTCAAAAGGTCAGAGGTCACGGTGTTATCTCAGTCTCTTGTCCGCTGAGTAGATGGACATGTAGTAGTCGTTACTTCCCACGGCCAGGTGCGGCTAGAGAGAGAGAGAGAGAGAGAGAGAGAGAGAGAGAGAGAGAGAGAGGAAGTGGGACACAGGGAGAGGAAGGAGACGAGGTCAGACAGTAGGGACAGTAGGGACAGAGAGAGAGAGACAGACAGGGGCAGAGAGAGAGACAGACAGGGGGAGAGAGAGAGACAGACAGGGGGAGAGACAGACAGGGGGAGAGACAGACAGGGGGAGAGAGAGAGAGAGGGAGAGAGAGACAGGGGGAGAGAGAGAGAGAGAGGGAGAGAGAGACAGGGGGAGAGAGAGAGAGGGAGAGACAGACAGGGGGAGAGACAGACAGGGGGAGAGAGAGAGAGAGAGAGAGGACCAGAGAAACACAGAAAGACATGAAGAGAGTTTTGTTATTTATCTGGTTGTAAACACTGACGTGTTAATTAATCAATAAAGTTTGTACTGTAATTATAGTGTGTGTGCGCGTGTGTGTATGTGTGTGTGTATGTGTGTGTGTGTGTGTGTACTTACCCAGTACGGGTGGAAAGCTAAGCAGCTGATGGCGCCGATCCTCTGCCCCATGAAGCCGTCGTAGTATTTAATGTTACTGATGACGTCACCACTGGAGTTATACACCGCGATGAACTGATTCATAGAACCACTGTGTGGGGGAGGGGCAAGAGAGGGGGAGGGGTAAGAGAGGGGGAGGAGCAAGAGAGGGGG
>QNUK01000252.1:572500-605000 GCA_013621035.1 Clarias magur
CGTCTCCACTCTGATACATTTAGTCCCTTCATCAGCTAAACGAGGGAATCACCGTCACTCACTGTACTGAATCACATCCGACTCAATCGAATCTTTCTATTGATTCAATTCACTGAATAAAAGAGAATATGATGGTACATGACTCAATCGGATCATTTAACTGATTCACTAAAACAGATAGAAGTGAATAAAATAATCAGACGAATCGATGCTTTTATTCAAATGGAAAAAAAAGAGTGAATCAAACTCAACAGCATCTTTTTTATTATTATTATTTTTATTTATTTAATAACTGACTTTATTTTAGTTTTAAGTGGATTCATTTGATCAGAAAATAAATTCACAGTCCTTGCAAAATTTGATTTTGAAAGGCACTTGCAACTTTTCCACATTTTGTTAAGGAACAGCCACAAATTTACCCGAGTTATGAACGAGTTCTGTTCCTGGAGCGTGTTCGTAAGTCGGATTTGTTCTTAAGTTCGACAAATTGAGTCTCATACGCCTTTGAGACAAATGTACAATGTAAAGCCTAACAAACCACGTGACTAAAGCTCTGTCCCTTTTCCCCACACTGCCATCATGTGGCCAAAAACCATAACTGCACCTAAGGAAATTAATCTCACATGTGAAATGTAACTGTGTCGTCTGGGGATTTTTTAGAAATTAGGAGATTATTCTCCATCAGGACAGAAATGTTTTTTTTTTTTTTTTTTTTAATCATCGTGCTCCCGGACACATTCATTGAATCCGGTGTGTCACACACACACACACACTGCAGATATTGCAATTTTATTTTTGTACAATAAACGTGAGCTACTTCTATGATTGAACCGGAAGTAGAATCGTGGTCGGTTCGTATCTGCGGAAAATCATAACTCGAATGTTCCTAAGTTGGAGACGAAAGCATTTCACTGGGATTTTATGTGATCAACCGACACGAACTGGAAAATAAATGATAAGCGGGTTTCAAAATGGGGTATGAATACTTTTGTAAGGCTGTATATGATGCGAGTGTGTGCGTGTTTGAGACTCACCAGTCATTGGGAGCCATCCTTCGATCATACACACGCACCGATCCGTCTCCGAGGCCGGCTAACACTAGGGAGCGCTGCGGGTCACATGACACACTCGTCACACAGCTGTCTGCTCCAGTCGGGATGTCCTGCATGGTGGACACACACACACACACACGTAGCGGTGGTCAGTTCACAGTTTGTATATTTAATGTGTGTGTGTGTGTGTGTTTACATTACCTGGACCTTCATCTCCCTTTCTGTGTCCCAAATCCGGATGACTCGAACATCTCCAGACGTCATAAGGAGCCCGTTCTCTTGTTCCCAATCCACCACCATTCCTGCACCTTAAACACGCGCACACACACACACAGTTTGTGCTGAACTCTAAATGAACACATACAACGCGCCTACGACACGCCTACAACACACCTACTACTCAACACACAAAATCCAGATCACTCGCCTACTCACCTAACTTTTCTGTTCACTGATTCATTTAACTCCTTGATTCACTGATTCATGCGACTCCTTGGTTCACTGATCCAATCAATCAGTCCGTATCACAGATTCTCCATTTCAATGAATGAATCACTTGATTAATCAACGAATCATGAATCAGGGAATCACTCACTCACTGACAACACTGAACAAAATTGCTGACACTGAATCATGGATAAATGATTCACGAATCACTGATTAATTGACTCACTGCTGAATCAGATAATGGAATTTGGGGTTTCGGCCGATGGGGTGTGTGCAGGCTCATGGCGCATGTTTATATTTCTTCGTTCCTCTCTGTGCACCTCGACAGCAATGATCAGTTACAAGACACACGACAAACCCCATGCGAGTCAGGACCCAGTTTTCTAGGCTGGACTCGGAGGCTGGCTGCCCTAGTTTCAAAACTTTTGCTGTCAGTCAAAAGAGCAAGAATGAAAATCCGAGTGAAACCACACACACACACAATTTCGAATGAAGTGTTTCCCCTCATAAACATCAAAGCTCTACCACACATTATCTATCCTATTAAGTGTCCTGCTTCCTTAATAAAACCAGATTTATTACTATATTAACATTATGTTCATACAAACTAGTGTTTTTTCTCTCTCTCTCTCACACACACACACACACACACACACACACTCATTACCTGAAGAATAAATGATGTGCGCAGAGAGCGTTGACGTACAGTATGTGAGGGACAATTTGTCTATATTTATTTATTTTCTCCTGAGTGTGTTTCACACCAACTAGTCCAGCAATCAAGCATTTGATTTTATTTATTTATTTATTTATTTTTGTTAACAGAACTCTGGAGTTAATCTAGAGTGTAATTTGTTTTACACAGACAGCACAGAACACCACCTGCTCATGGATTCAGATTTGCGGCCAGCTCGGGTAAATCCGTATCCACGAGAAGCCCGGAGACGTGTTCTTGGCTGAGAGAGCGGCAGAACCTGATGTGCTCCTCTGCTGCTGTAGCTCATCCATCGCACCGCTTTGATGTTTTGAGATCCCACGCGGTTGTAAAGAGCGATTATACGAGTGAGTTATTATAGCGCTCCTCTCGGCGCAGACCGGTCTGTCTTTCTGGAATAATCGAACCAACCCCTCTGGCACCAACAACCGCACCACAGGAAACGTCACACAGTGCAGACATAAATATGTTGCAGTTCCTCTATGATCCTACAGGTGGTGCTCATCCAAGCTAACACACTGGCAGGCAGCACAGCGTCCTTAGTGGTAGGAGCAAATCATTTACTGAGTTTGTTCAGCATTGTTACGCAAATTAATCATATGACCAGGTTTGACCCTCATGGCTTCCCATAATGCCAGGGCGGTTACCCAGCTGTGTGTGATAATAAGATGACCAAAATAACACCACCTGGGGTGCAGAACAGCAAGCATTCATTAGTTATAGTTTATTTATTTATTTATTTATTTATTTTTAAGTTGTGTGCTCGAGCGACCTTCACGAGGAACCATGTTTACATGAAAGATTAAATGTAAGACGTGTGAGCGGTGGCTCAGGTTCTAGTCTGTTGATTTTCTGATTTGAGGATCCGTGTTTGAGCCCCGCCCATCGGTGGGCTGCCACACCCAGGCGCTGCAGCAGTATCGGTCACATTCGAGAGATTTTAATTTAAGCATTTGCGATATTATAAAACTGCATAATATTTATTCCAACATTGTACATTTATAATACAAGTAAAGCTGAGTATTTTAAAATTAATTGGGATTAATCACAGACGATGACTGTACTGTAATTAACTGATTCACAGCACCCGTATACATGTATATATTAAAAGTACTGGTGCTAAACCTGCTGCCTTCAACATGCACATGAACATCCAATTCTTAATCCACGAGGTTTAATATGACGTTAGCCCCGCCCCCTTCGCAGCTATAACAGCTTCAACTCCTCCGTGAGGGCCTTCCACAAGGCTTAGGAGTGTGCTTATGGGAATTTTTGACCATTTTTCCAGAAGCGCATTTGTGAGGTCAGTCGCTGATGCTGGACGAGAAGGCGTGGCTCGCAAGTCCCCGCTCTGATTCATCCCTGTTCTATCAGGTTGAGGTCAGGACTCAAGTTCTTCCACACCAACTCGCTCATCCATGTCTTCATGGACTTGCCTGGACCATGTTGGAACAGGAAGGGGCCGTCCCCAAACGGTTCACACAAAACTGAGAGCATGAAAATGTCCAAAATGTCTTGGCATGCTGAAGCATTAAGAGGTCCTTTCACTGGAACCAAGAGGCCGAGCCCAGCCCCTGAAGAACAACCCCACATCAACCAAACTTTACACTCGGCACAATGCAGTGGGGACAAGTACCGTTTCTCCTGGCAACCACCAAAGCCAGAATCGTCCATCGGATTTCCGGACAGAAAAGCGTGATTCGTCACTCCAGAGAACACGCCTCCGCTGCTCGAGAGTCCAGTGATGGCGTCCTTTACACCAGTGTATCCGATGCTTTGCCTTGCACTTGGTGATGTAAGGCTTGGATGAAGCTCTATACACACGGCTAATCTGAAGGCAATGTGAAGTTTGGAGGTCATTCCAAATCGCTTTCACTTTGTTATAATAACAGTTTGACTATGGAATATTTAGTAGCGAGGAAATTCCACAACTGGACTTAGTGCATAGGTGGCGTCCTGTCAAGGTACCATGCTGGAATTCACTGAGCTCCTGAGAGCGACCCACGTGTCTGTAGAAGCGCTCTGCATGCCTAGGTGCTTGATTTTATACACCTGTAACCATGGAAGTGATTGGAACACCTGAATTCAATGATTTGGATGGGGTGGGGTAGGGTTGGGGGGGGGGGGGGGGTTGGGGGGGATTACTTTTGACATTATAATAAAACGCAATTCAAAATCAAATATCGTATCATTTAGATTTCTACAGTTTTTCCTCACATATTTCATACTCATTTCCATAATTTTTTTTATTTTGATTCGGTAAAGCTGCTCTGGTTGTTGAAAGCACTGTAGAAATAAATTAAATGGAAAACAATCTTTACTGATCACACACAAGCATAAACGAGCAGGTGTACAGATGTTCCTAGTAAATGTGCAATCCTATTAAACACCATATCATCAGCACATCATGCTGAAGAATGAGCCGCTGACGCCCGTTATGAATTCAAAGTAAAGCCAATACAAATTAAGTGCAAAAATGTTTTTTCTTTGCCCCGCCCACTTCTGATGATGTCATAGAAAAACGCTTCTTTTATCCTCTGTTACGTCACTTCGCTCTCTCTTTTATTCTTCTACATAAGTGAATTGACTCAATCAGTGACTCTTAATTGGTGATTTTCTAATTCCGTGAATCAAATAAATGATCAGATGAATCAGATAAATGATTCACGAGTCAGTGCTGAATCATGAGCGGTTTGTCAAGAGCTGGGTATGCTTTATAAATGAGTCAGGATGAATAATCAATCATTTGTTTACATCAATTACAGTTACGTCATTGATTGGCCTCGGCCGTACTGTATGTATGATTAAAGATTCATAACTCATTATATAACTGATTCACTGATTCACTGCGAGTTGATGGAGATTTAGCTTTCACATAATACAGTGTGTTGAATTATTGTGGTGCAAAAAGTAACAGACACACACACAATACACTGACTGTGTGTGTGTGTGTCTAAGAAAGAGAGAAAGAGGGAGAGACTTACTTACTACAGGGCAGAATCACTACAAGAGCATGATTAGTGATTCTCTAATAAGCCGCAAAGAGAGCGGGGGGAAGGAGGGATGGGTGGGTGGGGGGTAGACATGACGGGATGAAAGAGAGAGAGAGAGAGAGAGAGAGAGAGAAGCACTCACCTCCCTGCTTACTTCTGTCAAGATAGATTGAAACCCGCCGAGCTAAACCTGTGAGAGAGAGACAGAGAGAGAGAGAGAGAGACAGAAAGAGAAACAAAGAGAGACCAAGAGGGAAGGAGAGAAGAAGAGAGAGAGAACGACAGAGGGAAAAAATGCAGAGGGAGAAACAAAAGAAGGGAGGGAAGCAAAGCGAGAAGCGAGGGGAAAGAGAAGAGAGAAGGAGAGAGAGAAAGAGACAAGGATGCAGAGAAAGATGCAGACGGAAACACAGAGAGACACAGAGAGAGAGAGAGAGACAAAGAAGGAGAGAGAGAAGCAGGGGCAGGTCAATCCACCAGCCAGGGAACTTTACTGCATCACCCCATGAGCGGGCACACACACACACACACACACACGAGAGAAGTGGAAGTAGGAATAAGACTGTGGTTTCCCAGCATGACATCAGCCAATTAAAGAGTTGCTGAGACGAATGTCAGAGCTTCCTCTCTCTCTCTCTCTCTCTCCCTGTCCTTGTCTTTCTCTTCCTCTTTGTCTTCCTCTCTCTCCCTGTCCTTGTCTCTCTCTTGCCGCTGGAAACTTCTCCATGAATTTAAAACTAGTTCTCTCGAAAGCCTGCGGCTAGAGCTGTACACACGCCTGAGCGACTCTCTGTCTCTGTGTATATATATATATATATATATATATATATATATATATATAAATGTGTGTGTGTACAGAGTCCTGATCCTGAACATGTGTGTTATTAATGCACAAGTCACGACTCGTGGAGAAGCTCAGCTACACACAGCGTGTAGAGGTGTGACCGAGGAAACTATCGACTGTTCTCTCGTCCTGAGTAATTCCGGTCGCATCTCATTTCCACCTGCTCTCCGACTCGCCCCTGACGAGTGACAGCTGCAGAACCGCGAGAGCGGCGACTGACACCTGCTTCCTCCGACACGCGCCGAGCCAGAAAAAGAAGCAGAAGAAGAAGAGATTGTTTTTCTTCCACTGTCAAGAAGTTCTAGGAGTTTCTAATGAAGGTGTCTTGGCTGGATGGTTTGACAGTTCTGGGTTTGTAATTTCCAAACAAAGGGTTCTTATTGGGTTCTTTGCATAATTAATCATTATTATTCTCCAAAATGGCTCTAGAATGGTTCTTCAAGGCGTCATTGAAAAACTAAACAGTTATGGCATTAAAAAAAACAAACAAACAACAACAAAAAAAGTTCAAGATCTCTGTGAGAGGTCTTCTTCAAGATTCCTTGGTTAATTAAGGGATGAATGCTTCTAAAAGGTTCCTCTGTTGGCTCCTACAAAGTTTCTTCATGGTTCCCTGGGTAATTAAGTGCTGACGTACAAAGAAAGTGCTCTTTAGGAATTTTTTTTAGATATGTGGTGGTTCTTAGTGGGTTCTCTACAGTTCATTAGTTAATGAAAGAAATTTGCTTTCATGGGTTTTAGCTTCCAAAAGGGTTCTTGAAAGGTTTGTTGCATAATTAAGCGTTTATAGTTTCCTCCAAAAAATGATGAGTTCTTGTAGGATTCAGGATTAAGGGGTTGTAGTTTATAAATGAGCAGTCAAGAAATGGTTCTTTAAGGGTTCCTTGCATAATTAAGCATAATTCTTCAAAATGGTTAAAGAGCCTCAAGAGCACTTTAAGGGTTTTAGAGTTCTTAGATGACAAGAAATGGTTCTTCAAGGTTCCTTGGATGATTAAGGGCTCAAAAACCTTTGTTTCTATGTTGGCTTCTGCAAAGTTTCCTCATGGTTCCTTGGGTAATTATGTGCTGACAGAATATACGCAGGTGTTCCTGAACAATTTGTTAGACATGTAATGGTTCTTAGCTTCTACAGTTCATTGTGTTATGATATAAGCAGTTTGATTTTATAGGTATTAGCTTCCAAAAGAGTTATTGAAAGGTTCGTTTGATAATCAAGGGTTCATACCATCCAAAAAATTGTTCTAAAATGGTTCCTCATGCGATCTGCAAGGATTTACTGAAAAATTAAGTGATTGTTGTTTATACGTTTTCAAGGATTCCTTAAGCATGCTTGGTCTTCAAAACAGCTCCGACAAAATTTAATAATAATAAAAAAAAAAAACAGCCAGGCCTTTAAAGAAAACATTCTTCCAAGAGGTTCAGGGGCTGAATGGGTACCCAGACGCTCCAAGTTAACAAGAAATGGTTCTTGCATAATTACCCATTATCCTTCCCCAAAATGGCTTTATAATGGTTGTTCAAGGCTTCACTGAAAAACTAAACAGGCATCAAAAAAGGTTCTTCAAGAGTTCTTTAAGGGTTCCAGAGTTCTTAGTTGACAGGAAATGGTTCATCAAGGATCCCTGCATAATTAAGGGCTCAAACTTTTCAGAGCTTGGACAATTAAGGGCTAAATGGTTTCTCCGTCGGCTTCTACAATGTTTCTTCATGGGTTCCTTGGGTAGGTCATTAAGGGCTGACATATGAAGAAGGTGTTGTTCAGGAATTTGTTAGATACATAATGATTATTTAGCTTTATCTTGGATAATTATCTTGGATAATTAAGGGTTCACAGCTTCTAAAAAGGGTTATTTATGAGTCCTCAGGTTTAATTGCATAAGTCTAAGGTTTTATAGGACTTTAAATGGGTCTTCTAACAAAATTAAGCATTCTCTGTCTTCACATTTGTTCTAAAAATGGTTCATCAAGGTTTGACTGAAGAATTATACATTCATGGCTTTCAACAAAGTTCTCCAAAAGGTGTTTGAGGTTCAGCAGTCACCCAAAAGTTCTTAGTTGGCATGTACTGGTTCTTCATGGTACATAAGGGCTCTAATTTGTTGGCTTCTACAAAAGTTTCTTGAACGGTTCCCATCACATTAAAAAAAAAAGTTCTTCATAACTTTGTTAGATCTTTAAGCATTCCTAGCTTCCACAGTTCACTGGATAATTATAAAAGCAGTCACTGTTAGTGTTTTAGTTTCCATAAAAAGGTTCTTCAAAGGTTCGTTCCAGTTTAATTGGGTAATTACAGAATTGTTGGCTCTGCAAAATATCCTTCAAGGATTCAGTGGATAATTAAGGGTTCATAGCTTCCAGAACAAGGTTCTACTCAGTGGCTCCTTCTGTAGTTTTACACCTGTCTGATTGAATGATTAAGGTTTTCTAAAAAGTGTGTCGTTTCTGTGAATGTCATTCTGCTCCACGTGAGCCTGGTTGCTAACTCCAGTCCTGCCTGATTCACTTCCTCTCCCTGCTCTAAGACACCGGAGTCATAACGAACTCAGTAATTAACTGCTGAGAAAAGAATTAGACAAAATTAGAGCGAGGAGAAGAAAACAGCTTGTCAGAATTCCCCGGCACTGTTAGTTTCACCTCCGCGCAGAGAGAGAGAGATTAAAAATAAGCTCTGCTGAAATGAAATCAACCACGTCCCATGTCCCACTTCCATAAAGTCAAGTTACAAACACACAAAACAGCAAAACCGAAGCCAGGGAAAGCTCCTGAGAAACCCAGAGCAGAACACAGGTCGAGCGTCAGTCAGGACTTTCTGCAGATAAATAACAAACTCTGTGTACGCTAACATTAGCGGACTTTTCTGTGGAAAATGAGTGTGTGAATTTTACCGTAATATCCTGTCTGTGCCACTAGGGGCACAAAACCCTACCCGACACTACACTTTAACAATCAAAGCTCGCTTCAATCATCACCTAAATAAATAAGAACGTTAAGCTTATTAGCGCAGTTTAGCACTTGATGACACCATGCCGTCTTAGCTACGAGATCCGCGTCACTACATCGTTATTTTCTAAACATAACGAATATGTTCTTCATTAGGATAATCCTAGACACGCCTCCTTAAACAGGTTCATTTTCTGACTTGCGCTGATGAAGTGATTCCTTTATTCTCTGATTCACTAAATGACTTGATGAGGAAACGTTAATTTACAGACAAATAAAATCATTTATGAGTGATTCATTTATTAAGGTCCTTTTGATATTGATTCTAATGCTTTATTGATTCATCGATTCACTCATAGACAGACAATTCGAACCCTGAACAAACTATGAATGAATTTTTTAAAACAATGAATTGTTAGTTTCAGTACGAATGATTCCTGTACTTCGTTGAATGAATCCTTGTGACAGAGTCCCTGATTTGAATCAGTGAATCACTGAATCAATTAAACAAATGATTCAGTCTCGGGAACTCATTTAAACAACGTGGTGTAAAGAAATCAGTGCTAGGGATTAAAATACATAAATTAATCATTTATAATGATTCACTGACTGGAATCTTTGAATGAACCACTGAATCTAAGGACTCATCTGTTTTCAAATATTCAAATGTTAAATATTCAAATTGCTAGAGGATACACACTGGATAGACATCTATAAAACAAACACACATTAAAAAGTGGCATTTTTGATACCTAGGATTTGTGAACATCAATTTAACATTTAATCGAAAAACAAATAAACAACCCTAAGCAAAGAACAACAGGGCTTGTGTGTGTGTGTGTGTGTGTGTCACCAAGAAATGACAAAATATTAACAGTGCACCTTCGAGACGTGTGTTATGTCAAAATATTTGGCTCAGTAACTTGTTGGACGTCGAGATAGATTTCAGTTGTCCTCTCGAGAAAACACAAACATCTGAAGTTGGACCTGACCCACTTTCACATGACGTGTTTTTAACAAGAAGCAACCGTCCAGGGTTCTTTAAGGACTCCACGGGTACCAGAAAGTTTGTGGTAAACCAAGAACGCTTTTTTATAGTGACTTAAAAATGTTCTTTGAGGGTTCGTTAAGGGCTCACTGTGTAACTAAGGGTTCTTTAACAGGGGTTAATACATAATTAAGGGGTTTCACCACTTACAATGGTTCCTTCAAGGCTTCTACGGATAACTCATTGGTCATAGCTCCCACAGTTCTTCAGACATTATTATAGAGTTATTATCTCAGGAAAAAAAATGTTCTCTTCAGGGGTTTACTGAGTAATTAAGGGTTCTAGCTTCTGAAATCTAGGTTAATTATGAAGTCATTTCAGAGTACTTTGGGAGCCAATTTAAGAACTGCTGATATCAAAGTTCACTGGATAAGTAAGAATTATTTTCACTTTGTGAAATGGTTCTTCATCGGTTCCATGGATATCTAACGTCCACAGCTTCTAAAGAAGGTTCCTTAAAAGTTCTTTAAGGGTTTATCAGACAAGTACGCGTTCTTAGAAACCCGAAAAAAAAAGGTTTTTATGAACGCATTAGATAAGTGAGAATTCTTAGATTACAAAAAAAAAAAAAAAAGTTATAAGAGGTCACTGATTAATTCAGTTTTAGCTTTAGAAACATGATGCTACAAGGGTTCTTTAAGGGTCCATCAGTTTAGTAGATTTTGAAAATGGGATGAATCTTTGCTTAAAGGTTTCTTTTGTGTCAATTGTATAATTAAAAATTATGGAAAGAAAATTTGCTGCACAATTATAGTTTACACAATTAAAAAAAAAAAAAAAGGTTGTTCATGGGCTAATTAAGGGTTCTACGGGAGGTCTTTAAAGGGTTCTCTAAACGTCCCACAAGGAGTCACTGATTAATTAGGAGTTAGTAAAAGCGTTCCGCAAATAAAATTGGTTCTTCATGGGTTCATTGGACAAGTAAGGGTCCTTGGCTTATGAAAGAAGGTTCTTCAGCGGTTCTATAAACAGTTATTTAATAAAAAAAAAAAAATACATTAAAGATTCAAGGGTTCTTTTAGTGTCCATCATGTAAATAAGTGATGCTAACATCTAAAAAAGTTGTGTTAATGTTTACAGTGTAATCGTAGTTTCCAGAAAAAAAAAAAAAGTTCAATAAATAATCAAAGATTTTTTTCCACATCGTTCTTGGTGACTTCTAATGATAATTTATGGTTCATAAGAGCTGCTACCTCAGGAAGAATGTTTTCTTCATGGGTTCATTGGATAATTAAGGGTTCTAGCTAAGAGGGGCTCTTAAAAGGTGACCTTGAAATGTCCTACAAGGAGTCACTGATTAATTAGGAGTTCCTTAAATGGCTCCACAAACAATGTATGGTTCAGAGCATCTAAGAAAGGTTCTTCAAGTGTTCCTTAAGAGTATTTTTTCCGTTAATGTCCGCAATGTAATTGCAGTTTCCATAAAAAGGTTCAATGAATAATTAAGGGGTTTTCCACATCTTGTGGTTTTGGATGACTTCCACGGATAATTCATGGTTCATAGAGAAAGTTCTTAACTGGTTTGTTGGAGGTTCTATCCAGAGGGCAGGAAAAAAAGGTTCATGGGTTCAGCATAAAGGGGGATACGGAAGAGGTACAAGTTTTCTACTGCTTAAAATGGGTTTAATGGATGATGCATGGTTCATAGCTTTAAAGACAGGTTCTTCAAGGGTTCCTCAGATAAGTTCATGTTCTTTCCATGGGTTCATTGGCTTTAGCTTCTAAAAATGGGTTAATTATGACGTCCTTTAAGGGTCATAAATTAAACATGAGATTTATCTTACAAAACAGAGCTCAGGACTCTTTCAGGGACCCTGTGTAAGTAAGAAATGCCGATATAAAGTTTCAATTGATCATTTTTTACTTCTTAAAAGGGTTCTTCTAGATTTCCATGAATAATTTATGGTTTATAGCTTCTAAGAAAGGTTCTTTGATGGTTCTTCAAGGGTTCAGATACAGTAAGAGGGTCTGAAAAAGGTTTCTTCACAAGGTTAAGTCTTTGCTTCTGAATGTTTTTTTTTGAGAATTTCAAGAGTTCTTTCAGTGTCTATTGTGTATTTAGGCATCGCTAAGTTTTAATAATGGATCTTTTTAGGTTTTGTGGATTATTTATGGTTCAAAGATTCAAAGAAGGTTTCTTTAAGGGTTCATCAGATAAGTAAGGGTTCTTAGCTCCAGAAAAAAAAAAAAAAAAAACAGGATTTCTTCATGGGTTTACTTTATAATTAAAAGTTCTTAGCTTCCTAAATACATGTATGGTTCTGTACGTTTTCTTAACACTTCAAGACTTGCTGTTTGCATCAACTGTGTAATGAAGAGTAACTGAGTTTCTGTGAATGTGAATCAGCGTTACCAAAAATAAAAGGATCCCACTTCCACAACTTTCGGGAAAAAAAAACCCGACCGAGCGAGGAGCGTCGTGCGCTCAGACTCGCACGCTGACGATAAGGTTTTATTTCGGCGAGGCTAAAAGAAGAGATCCGGGCATGTCCTCTATCTATAGACGATTCAGATCAGACTGATCAGATGTAATCGCTCAGGATGTCAGGAATTTCAGCGCTCCTCGCACGACGAGGCGTGTTTAACAAGAATAAGTGACACTGTAGAGGTGTGTGTGTGTGTGTGTGTGAGAGAGAGAGAACGATTCTTAGGTTGACAGTAATCACAGTAGCTGCTACTTTATTACTCTGTCAGGAACTACTCCGTGTGTGTGTGTGTGTGTGTGTTTGAGAGAACGTCTGAGAGAGACATTGAATATAATTGGCTTTAATTCGCTTGTGTGTCCAAACCGCCTGCGCTAGTAACGATGTTTAACGTCCATTTAAATAAAGTCTGAACGCTGCGACTGCACATCAGTCTGATTGTGTGCGTGTATGTGTGTGTGTGTGTGTGTGTTTTTTTTTTTTTTGCAGAAATGATGACACCTACAGGAAAAGTTTATTTTTAGTAGTCTAAAGTCTTTAAAAATGCTCAATATTCACCTGCCTGTATGACGTACGGCTGAGTCACACGACTAAAATCTCCCTCATACACACACTCACCGGCCACTTTATTAGGTACACCTTTTTAGGACCGAGTTGGATCCTGTTTGCCTTCAAAACTTCCAGGTGGCAGAGATTCAACAAAGTGCTGGATTTGAAGGATTTTGCTGCATACTGTGCTGTGATGTCATCACGCAGTCGCTGCAGAATGTCATGTTGCTCACGCCGAGTTCTGACCCGACGTTTTCAGTCTTCCGCCGTCTGATGTTGGTGAGACCTTGTGACCTGTAGGTCTCGGGTTCCTGCTCTGATCTGAGACACCCGGTGTGGTGATCTGCTGCTGCTGTAGCACATCTGCGTCAAGGTTCGACGTGCTGTGCGTTCAGAGACGCTCTTCAGAACACCTCGGGGGTGACCGGATGTTTTTTCCGGGTTCCTGTTCCCTTTCTATCAGCTCGGATCGGTCTCGCCGTTTCTCTTCTGACCTCCAAGGTATTTTCACCCAGAGAACAGCGTTTCTCTTTTTCACACCGATCCCTGTGAACCCTAGAGAAGGTCGTGTGGGTCGAAAATCCCAGTAGATCAGCAAAGTTTGTGAAAACACTCAGACCCAGCGTATCAAAGTCATCTTCCATCCAGCGCCCTTCCTCATTCCGATGCCCGGGTTCGACTTCAGCAGATGATCTTGACCGTGTCCACACGCCGCAACGCATCGAGCTTCTGCCATATGATTGGCTGATCAGATACTCACCTTAACAAGCGGTCAAACAGCTGTACCTAATGAAGTGGCCGGTGAGTGAGGACAAATAAAATAAGCAACACATTTTTTTTTTTTTAAGAGACTGACAAATAAAAAATAAACTAGAATCTAAATCACATTTTTTGCACTGTAGATAAAAAAAAGCAGGATTTTAAAGCGAAAGTAAAACACACACACACACACACACACACACACACACAGAGGAAAGAACAAGGAAAGAAGTAAAAACTAAAACAAGGACATTTCTATTCTGATTTCTAAACACGACACAACGGCAAACAGAACGCTGGACGTCTACAGTGAAGAACAGAGAGACGGAGGAGACGTCCCTCTGCAGGTTCATACCCGAGCAGCCGGGGGTCTCTCTAGAGTCCCGACTCACGCTGCAATTCCAAAACGCTTTCCCACACACTGACAGCATGGAGGGACGAGATGAGGCAAGATCAGCAAAAACAACGTGCCTGTGTGTGTGTGTGTTTATGGGGGTGTGTGTGTGTGTGTGTTTCTACACACCTCGTGTGGTGGGCAGCATGTCCGACAGACCCTGCCACGCCGTCACCATCTCGGGGTTGCGCTGGTCCGCGAAGTTCTTCCAGATCCGTAACGCTCCGTCATCTGTGAGGCGACGAGACGAGAAGCGCGCGATCGATTAGTACCGAAGGACACCGAGATAAACGATTAAAGAGGTGCAGCATACAGAATACGTCCCCGACTTACGAACGGACCGCGGTTCTACGAACATTCGTACTTGCAAACAAATTGTGAAAGTAGCTCACGTGTATTGTCCAAAAATAAATAAATAAATAAAATAGACACTACAGTACACCAGATACCATTTGGGTTACAATTATATACAACATTCCCAGGGTGTAAGGGAATGTAGAAAATGTCTAAAGTCCAGTATATTTTACGAGTGTGTGTGTGTGTGTGTGTGTGTGCGTGCGTGTGTGTGTGTGTGTGAGAGAGAAATGAGTCGGCCTGAGTGTGAATCAGTTCGGGAGCTTGATGATGAGACAAAACACTGTTACATTTCAAGTGTGAGATTAATTTCCTTAGGCGCGGTTACGGTTTTTGGCCACATGATGGCAGTGTGGGGGAAAAGAAAACAGAGCTCTAGTCGAGTGGATTGTTAGTCTTTACTTTGTATATTCATGTCAAAGGCGTATGAGACTCAATTTGTCGGACTTGAGAACGAATCTGACTTACGAACACGCTCCAGGAACGGAACTCGTTCATAACTCGGGGACGACACGTACACATTACATGTGTGAAAATACACTACATGAGAAAAGAAAAAATATCCTGGCACTAAAAGGAAAAAAAAAAAGAAAGCTTAATTTATAAATTACTTAAATTCAACAAAATAATTTTTTTCAAACATTATTATGGAAAATAAATCTCTACTGACTGTTGTGTCTCTCTTTCTCTCTCGCTCTCTCCATCTCAAACTCTTATTTGTGTCTGTCTCTCTGTCTTTCTTAATCTCCTTCTTTCTCTCCGTCTTTGCTTGTCTCAAGCTAGCTCTCAGTCTCTCTCTCTCTCGCAATTTGTCTCTCTTTCTTCACCTGTCTCTCTATTTTATCAATCTGAGATCAATATATCTCGCTCTGTCTCTCTATTTGCCACTCTTTCACAAGCTCTCTCTCTCTTTGCCTTTTGTTGCTGATCTGTCTCGTCTCTTTCTGTCTGCCTGTCTCTCTCTCTCTCTCTCATTCAATCCATCTGTCTCTCTATTTGTCTCTGTCTATCTTTTACTTGCGTCTGTCTCTCTAACACTAAATATATGCATCTGGAAAGGTAAATGAAAAAGAGTAGCCTATTAAGAAAAATAAAACGAAAATCCTGCCACAAAATAATCAAAAGCAAGAAAAAAAGACAAACAGAGTCCCCAAAACAGACGGACAGATACACCGGGGGACAGATAGAGATAGAGATACTTTCATGATCCCAAAGGATATTTCAAATAAAGCCAAAATATAAAACAGAAACAACAGGAAAAAAAAAAAAAGATTATATACATGTGATTGATTATACAGTATATTGTTATGCTGACTGTATCCGTTGCTTGGCAACAGGTTGATTGACAGGCGAGCTGACCTGTGGCGGTGAGGAGGAGCGAGCAGTCGTGTCCATTCAGGTACTCCATGGCTGTGATGCGAGTGTATCGGGGATTCCCGTTATAAAAGTAATCCAACCTCTCGCCTTTCTCCCAGTCCCAAAAACTACACACACACACACACACACACACACACATTAATCATATGAGAGAAAGAGTGAAGTGATAATGAAGCGGTGAAGAGGGAACAAACGGTTCCGTGTACCAGATGGAGTCTTTATCAGCGACGGCGATGCAGGGGTTAAACGGGTGGAACTTCACCACCGAGGGCACGCCGGGGTTCCTGTTGATGAAGATCTGATCGTCCAATCGGGTGATTCCTACAGAGAGGGGGCGGGACAGAGGGGACTGTCAATCAAACGGTTCAGTACAGGTGATGATCTGTTCGAGCCGAGTTAGATCACGCTTCAAACTATATTTATCTGTCGGTGTCTCTCCTCCCTCCATCTCAATCTGTCTCTCTCTCTAAATCTGTCCATCACTCTCGGTCCGTCTCTCTCTTCAGATCTCAGTCTCTCTCGCCTTATCTGTCTCTCATTCTCAGCCCGTCTCTTTATCTCCCCAAATCTATCGTCCCCTCTCTCTCTCTCTCTACCTGCCTTTCTCTCTATAAATCTATCTTTGTCCCACCATTTGTCCATCTCTGTCATTTACTGTCTCACTCCATCTCTCTGTCTTTCCCTCCTGCCCACACACACACACACACACACACACACAAACACACACACACACACACAGAATGAGGTCAGTCAGGTTCATATTTTTTTCAGAAGGCGAAGGATGAAACAGACACGATGAAAAGCCGTGCGTTTGAATCGGGAGCCTCCGCTCTGACGTCATCAGCCGCGCGCGTGTGTGTGTGTGTGTGTGCATGTGTGTGTGCATGTGTGTGTGCGTGTGTGTCTGTGTGTGTGTGTGCATTAGATATTCCGTTTGAAACTGTGCTGTCTTCAGAAGGGAAACCCGACAGCTTGCAGCCTTTGAAGCTTATGATTTACTAACACACACACACACACACACACTTACACACACTTACACACACACACTTATTTCCCTTGTGTGGTGTAACACTGTGTATTGCATAATGTTTTGCGCATTTCATTGTGCAGTGTTGTGTAACTGTAGTTGTGTGTGTGTGTGTGTGTGTGTGTGTGTGTGTGTAATGGTGTATTGTTCCAAATAATGTGTGTATTTGAGTGTCCAACACTGTGGGTGTTAGTGTACATGTGTGTAGTTTTGTAGTTTGGTGTGTGTAGTTGTGTGTGTCTAGTTGTGTATGCATAAATAGTTGTGTGTGTGTGTGCGTGTGCGTGTGTGTGTGTGTGTGTGTGTGTAGTTGTGTAATGTGGTCTACTTGCATACGTGTGTGTGTGTGAGCAGTTGTGTATGCATGTTTAATTGTGTGTGTGTGATACACACACACACACACACACACACACAGTCTTATGCAAAAGTTTAGGCACCCCTTGATAAATAACAGATTTTGGTGATTTTTTAATTGAAAAGATGTGAACACAGTCTCTCTTGGAAATGGAAGAAAAATGCACAATATTTTCAACAAACAAAACTGAACAAAGGTAAAAAAAAAAAAAAAAACATTATTGTGGCACTGTGCAAAAGTTTGGGCACCCTACATAAATCAGTGCTCAGTAGCGCCTCCTCTGGCAGATATCACAGCTTGTAAACGCTTTTTATAGCCGCTAAAAGTCTTTCAGTTCTTGTACTTGGGATTTTCTCCCATTCTTCCTCGCAAAAGGCTTCTAGTTCTGTAATATCCTTCGGTCGTCTTGCATGCACAGCTCTTTTAAAATCTACACACAGATTTTCAATGATGTTTAAATCAGGGGACTGTGGCCGTTCCAACACCTTCAGCCTCTTTTCAGCTTCAGCTTTTTTACAGATGCTGTGATGTTTGCTTCCAGTATTTGCTGGTATTTAGTGGAATCCGTTCTTCCCTCCACCCGTGCAATGTTTCCTGTGCCACTGGCTGCAACAACCCCAAAGCGTGATGATAGATCCGCCCCCATGCTTAATAGTTGGCCAGGTGAAATGCTGCTCTTTTTCTCTCCATACATGCCTTTGCTGATTGTGGCCAAAGAGTTTGATTATAACTTCATCAGTCCACAACACTTGTTTCCAAAACGCACCAGGCTCCTGTAGATGTTCTGTTCATACTTCTGACGGTGGATTTTATGATGGAGACGCAGGTGAGGTTTTCTTCTGCTGACTCTTCCATGAAGGTCTTGTGGAACGGTGCACCACCACTCCTGAGTCTGCTGAAACTTCCTGCAGGCTTTTTTGCAGGTTTTGATTTGTCTTTCTGACCAGCATACGAGCAGTCCTCTCCCAGAGTTTTCTTGGTCTTCCAGATCTCATCTTGACCTCCACAGTTCCCCGGAACTGCCGTCTCTTAATTACATTTCTCACTGCGGAAACTGGAAGCTGACAACGCTTCGCTATCTTCTTGTAGCTTCTCCTGCATTGTGGGCATCAACAACTTTCATTTTCAGAGTCTTACACAGCTGCTTAGAGGAACCCATGGTTGTTGTGTGTCCGCAAGTGTGTGCACAAGGTTTGAAGAGTCAAAAGTATTTGTAAAGCTTTGAAATTGACATTTACTAATGACAGCTGTTGCCGTGCATCAGATCCAACGAGCTGAAACCTTGTGAAAAGAATCTGAGACTCTGGAACTCTGAGGGTGCCAAAGCTTTTGCACAGTGCCATAATAATGTTTTTATTTTGTTCAATTTATGGCATAAGAAGTAACTATGCATCAATGTTTGCTGAAAATATTGTGCATTTTTTTCCATTTCCAAGAGAGAGTGTGTTCACATCTTTTCAATTAAAAAAATCATAGTCAGATGTTGCGCGTGAACTTGGTGTGTCTCAAAGTGTCATCAGCAGACGCATCAAGACACAGAACTACTGGCAGAGTTCATGACAGACCCAGGAGTGACAGACTGCAGCCATGACCAGTACCTAAGGACCTCTGCACTCAGACATCGTTATGCCACACAGCTGCAGCCCGTTTACCAGATGTGAGGGTCCTTGGGTTTCCAGACAAACCATTCGCACCCGACTCCACTGCTTTGGCTTGAATGCCAGGCGACTCCACTGACACCGAGACACCGCCGTGAACGTCTGCAGTGGGCACAAGACCATGTGACCTGGACAATGCAGCAGTGGTCTACCGTCCTGTTCACTGATGAGTGTCGGGTCACCGTCGCTGGAGAAGGCGAGGTGAGAGATACGCTGAGGTCAACATGGTCCACAGGGTTTGCTTTGGTGGAGGAGGTGCAACAGTCTGGCCAGGAATCACCAGTCAGCGCAAAACAGATGTGATTATTGTAGATGTAGATCAGTCACTGCACGTTCTTACCTCACAGAACCCATCATCATCCCCCAATTCCACCAGCACACAACCCCAACTTTCTGTTCATGGATGATGATGCTCCACCACATCATGACAGAATTGTCACAGCTCGACTTCAGGAAGTTGGAGTGCCTCATATGGGATGGCCATCAATGTCCCCTGACCTGAACCCCATGGAGCACGTCTGGAACCAGCTGAAGCAGCACTGAAGAGTGGAACGCATCGCCTCAGAACATCATCATGAGGCTGGTGAGGAGCAACGAGACGCCGCTGTCCAGCTGTCACTGCGGCTAATGCTGGAAACACCCGCTACTGACATCGTCAATATTTGTCATTTGGCCCTATCCTTGTTATTGTCTAATTTTTGGGGTAATAAATATTAAACCAATGAAAATGGTGTTTCTTCTCATAGATTATTAGTAATCAAAGGGAACGTTAACTTATTTCATTAAAATTCAGAGCAAATAGGAAAATCACTCGTAAATAACAATATCCCTAATGTATTAGAGAACCTAGTTGTGTATGGCTGTGTAATTGTGTAAGTGTGTGTAGTTGTCTGAGTGTGTGTAGTTGTGTATGCGTATGTAGTTGTGTATGTAGTTGTGTATGTGTATGTAGTTGTGTATGCGTGTGTACTTTTGTGCGTTCAGTTGTGTGTATAGTTGTGTATGTGTGTGTAGTTGTGTATGTGTGTGCAGTTGTGTATGTGTGTGTAGTTGTGTGTGCGTGTGTAGTTTTGTGTGTGCAGTTGTGTGTGTAGTTGTGTATGTGTGTGTAGTTGTGTATGCGTGTGTAGTTTTGTATGTGTGTGTAGTTTTGTGTGTGCAGTTGTGTGTGTAGTTGTGTATGTGTGTGTAGTTGTGTATGCGTGTGTAGTTTTGTGCGTGCAGTTGTGTGTGTAGTTGTGTATGTGTGTGTAGTTGTGTATGCGTGTGTAGGTGTGTATGCGTGTGTAGTTTTGTGTGTGCAGCTGTGTGTGTAGTTGTGTATGCGTGTGTAGTTGTGTATGCGTGTGTAGTTGTGTATGCGTGTGTAGTTGTGTATGCGTGTGTAGTTGTGTATGTGTGTGTAGTTGTGTATGTGTGTGTAGTTGTGTATGCGTGTGTAGTTTTGTGCGTGCAGTTGTGTGCAGTTGTGTATGTGTGTGCAGTTGTGTTTGTAGTTGTGTATGCGTGTGCAGTTTTGTGTGTGCAGTTGTGTGTGTAATTGTGTATGCGTGTGTAGTTGTGTATGCGTGTGTAGTTGTGTATGCGTGTGTAATTGTGTATGCGTGTGTAGTTTTGTGCGTGCAGTTGTGTGTAGTTGTGTATGCGTGTGTAGTTGTGTATGCGTGTGTAGTTGTGTATGCGTGTGTAGTTGTGTATGCGTGTGTAGTTGTGTATGCGTGTGTAGTTGTGTATGTGTGTGCAGTTGTGTTTGTAGTTGTGTATGCGTGTGCAGTTTTGTGTGTGCAGTTGTGTGTGTAATTGTGTGTGTAGTTGTGTATGCGTGTGCAGTTTTGTGTGTGCAGTTGTGTGTGTAATTGTGTGTGTGTGTGTGTGTAGTTGTGTATGCGTGTGTAGTTGTGTGTGCAGTTGTGTGTAGTTGTGTATGCGTGTGTAGTTATGTATGCGTGTGTAGTTGTGTATGTAGTTGTGTATGCGTGTGTAGTTTTGTGTGTGCAGTTGTGTGTGTAGTTGTGTATGCGTGTGCAGTTGTGTATGCAGTTGTGTGTGTAGTTGTGTATGCGTGTGCAGTTGTGTATGCGTGTGTAGTTTTGTGTGTGCAGTTGTGTATGTGTGTAGTTGTGTATGCGTGTGTAGTTGTGTATGCGTGTAGTTTTGTGCGTGCAGTTGTGTGTGTAGTTGTGTATGCGTATGTAGTTTTGTGTGTGCAGTTGTGTATGTGTGTGCAGTTGTGTATGTAGTTGTGTATGCGTGTGTAGTTTTGTGTGTGCAGTTGTGTATGTGTGTGCAGTTTTGTGTATGTAGTTGTGTATGCGTGTGTAGTTTTGTGTGTGCAGTTGTGTGTGTAGTTGTGCATGTGTGTGCAGTTGTGTATGTAGTTGTGTATGCGTGTGCAGTTGTGTATGTAGTTGTGTATGCGTGTGTAGTTTTGTGCGTGCAGTTGTGTGTGTAGTTGTGTATGCGTGTGTAGTTGTGTATGCGTGTGTAGTTGTGTATGCGTGTAGTTTTGTGCGTGCAGTTGTGTATGTGTGTGTAGTTGTGTATGCGTGTAGTTTTGTGCGTGCAGTTGTGTGTGTAGTTGTGTATGCGTGTGTAGTTTTGTGTGTGCAGTTGTGTGTGTAGTTGTGTACGTGTGTGTATTTGTGTATGTGTGTGCAGTTGTGTATGTGTGTGCAGTTGTGTATGTAGTTGTGTATGTGTGTGTAGTTGTGTATGTGTGTGTAGTTGTGTATGCGTGTGTAGTTGTGTATGCGTGTGTAGTTTTGTGTGTGCAGTTGTGTATGTAGTTGTGTATGCGTGTGTAGATTTGTGTGTGCAGTTGTGTGTGTAGTTGTGTATGTGTGTGCAGTTGTGTATGTAGTTGTGTATGCGTGTGTAGTTGTGTATGTAATTGTGTATGCGTGTGTAGTTTTGTGGGTATGTAGTTGTGTGTAGTTGCGTATGTGTGTGCAGTTGTGTATGTAGTTGTGTATGCGTGTGTAGTTTTGTGGGTATGTAGTTGTGTGTGTAGTTGTGTATGTGTGTGTAGTTGTGTATGCGTGTGTAGTTGTGTATGTAGTTGTGTATGCGTGTGTAGTTGTGTATGTAGTTGTGTATGCGTGTGTAGTTGTGTATGTCTGTGTAGTTTTGTGGGTATGTAGTTGTGTGTGTAGTTGTGTATGTGTATGTAGTTGTGTGTAATTTTGTGTGCATGTATAGTTGTGTGTGTGTGAGGGGGTTATGCAACATTGTTATGCAACATTAACACCCACAGTGGGTGTTAATGTGTGTAGTTTTCTGTGTGTGTGTGTGTGTGTGTGTAGTTGTGTATGCGCAGTTGTTTAAGTGTATGTATTTTGCATGTGTGTGTAGTTGTGTACCTCTCTCTTTATTGTGTGTGAGAGATTATGTAACACTGCGTAAGGTGGATGTTATTGTATGTACATGTGTGTAGTTTTCTTTGTGTGTGTGTGTGTGTGTGTGTGTGTGTGTGTGTGTGTGTGTACCTCTCTGTGTGATACGTTGGCTCTGTCTGCGGACTCCGGCGTTCCTCTGGAACCTCCAATCCCTCTCCTTCCTCACCAGGCTCTCTACATCGTGCTCCTCTGGGATCTGGGTGGAGCAAGAGTTATGATGTAATAAAGTCACAAATCTACCTGATTGGCTGAGAGTTTTTTGGCCACACCCACAAGAGACAATAGTATCGGTTCACCCTTCCTTCTTTTGCCTCTTAATTTGTCTTTTGTTGTGTGAAATGATTGAGCTAAGTACAAAGACCAAATCCCTGAGTAATAAAGACACACACACACACACACACACACACACACACACACACACACACACACACACACACACACACACACACACACACACACACACACACAGAAACACCCCAGCAGCCTGGGTTCCTTCACTTGAACAACAATCATTGAGTGTGTTACTCTCTCTCCACCACACACACACACACACACACACACACACACACACACACACACACACACACACACACACACACACACACAGCGGGTGCAGGATGACCTCTGAGATTGAGTTTGACGGCTTCACTCGAGCAGAAGACGATGAACTGGGACTTTTTTTTTTTTAGCTTGTTGCTCGGCTGAAAATCCTGAAGGTGAAAATGGATCAAAATTGAGGAACGAAATGTTGCCATGGCAACAGAGAAGGAACAGGGAATGGTCATGTGACTTGAAGGAAGTATACAGGACATACAGTACTCAGCTAACATGTTTAACATCATGATGTCATGCTAACTGACACAGTTGGTAACGGTCCCCATTGTTTATGATTCCAATAATTCCGCTTATTCCAGAGTATTCCGAGAGCGTTCCCATAAACCGCTACACTCCCAGAATGCTCTATGTTATCAACGGATTCTCACAACCTTATCCTTTTTCCTGCAGTCTATTTGCATGTTCCCAGGACCTCACATATTCTCAGAGACTTTCCTTAGCCTCGCTATTTCCCAAGAATCCCTGTATTCCCTGAATCCCACGTGAACAGAGTGCCACATGGTCCTAGAACTGTGCCAGCTTCTCCAGAGAACCTCCAGAGAAACCACTGTGATCCCGTAAATTCCCAGGTCCCTGAAAACCACCATTACACACCAGATTCCCAAAACTCCCTATATAGCCAGAATGCCGAGTATGCTCAGGACCAGTCATGTTCCCAGGACCCATAACTTTCCCAAGACTTTCTATATCCTTTGGAATGCCTAAAATTCCCAGAATCCTGTGTCTCCAAAATGCCCTGTGAATCAATTCACCTAATGTTCTAAAAGTGCCCTGTTCTACAGACCTCCTGCATTTCTCAACATTCAGAGTGCCCTATATTCCCACAGTTCTCTGATCATCACCCATCCACCTCATGTTCCCAGCACGTCACGTGTTACCAGGATCACACACCCTACACCGAATATTCCAAGCACTTTCTAGGTTCTTATGGGCCCAGTGTCCTCCAGGACACAGTACGTGACCAGAGTGCGCCCTGTCCTGAGGACCAGTTGTTTCCAGGCCCCCTGACTGTCTCAAGGCCTTCTATATCCTTAAAAATACTTACATTCTCAGAATGACATGTCACAAGTACCCCATGTTTTTAGGATTCACCACCTAATGTTCTAAAAGTGGCGATTGTTTAGAAGGGACCTATTGTAAGAACCTTCCATGTTTCCCAACATGCAGCATGTTCTATATTCCGTAAATCCCTGTGTCCCCACGAGTCCCTGTGTTCAGCACTCTGTGTTCTCATGACTCCCTGCTTTTCCATCACTCTATGATCTCACGGCCCTTTCAAGCATCTATAATTTCCCAAGGATCTTACTACAGGTCCTCATAAAAAAGTAAATAGCAACAAATCTTTATAAATATTCCAATAAAAAATTACATCTGCACAGAAGTTAGTTTCACCATGCCAGCATGTTCTATATTCCCCAAACTCTTGCATTCCCTCAACTCTGTATTCCCACAACCCCTTGTGTCCCCACGACCCTCTGGATCCCCACAAGTCCGTGTGTTCCCAGGGCTTCCTGCATTCCTTCAAGTCCCTGGATCCCCACAAGTCCATGTGTTCCCAGGACTTCCTGCATTCCTTCAAGTCCCTGGATCCCCACAAGTCCCTGGATCCCCACAAGTCCAGGTGTTCCCAGGACTTCCTGCATTCCTTCAAGTCCCTGGATCCCCACAAGTCCCTGGATCCCCACAAGTCCATGTGTTCCCAGGGCTTCCTGCATTCCTTCAAGTCCCTGGATCCCCACGACCCCCTGGATCCCCACAAGTCCATGTGTTCCCAGGGCTTCCTGCATTCCTTCAAGTCCCTGGATCCCCACAAGTCCATGTGTTCCCAGGGCTTCCTGCATTCCTTCAAGTCCCTGGATCCCCACAAGTCCCTGGATCCCCACAAGTCCATGTGTTCCCAGGACTTCCTGCTTCCCTACCAGTCTCTGCGTCCCCATAACTGAACTCGTTCCCATGACTCCATGCATTTCCACGACTCTATGATCTCAGAGCCCTTTCAAGCATGTTTCATTTCCTAAGGGTCCTACTGCAAGTCCTCATTAAAAAAAGTTAATTGCACTGAATTTTAATAAATATTCAATTTAAAAATTACATCTGAACAGAAATTAGTTTCACCTTACCAAGTATTAATTTGCACATCATAACGATATTCTCCCTGATTAAAAAAAAGAAAGGTGTCTGATATAAAAAGGTGTTTTTATACCCCCCTCAGAGCTCACCTGATATTTCAGATAGAGAGAGAGACACAGAGAGAGGAAAGCTAAAGATTTAAGAGATACTGAAAGTCAAGTTCTCCTTTCGCACACTTTTACATCCTCTTTACTCTGTCCTGGTCTCTGTCACACCCTCTGTCTTTGTACATTAACATTAAAACTACACCTCTGGCTCTCAGTTAGAGCCGCACTGGCGTGCTGCTCTAACCTGAGAATGTGTGACAAATAAAAACAAAATGATTAAGTGCACATAATTACAAACCACCAAAATCAGTTATAAAAGAATCCTGAGCTTTAAGTGTGTGTGTGTGTGTGTGTTAATGAACCTTCATGACCGGTTGTGCAAAGTATTTGGCGCTCCAGTCACACAGTCCGGTCTGCAGCGTCACGCTGATGAAGTTCCTGTGAGCGGGAGTCTCGTCCCCGTCCTCGGCCATCTTACACACACACACACACACACACACACACACACACACACACAGACAAAAGTAAGGCAAAAAAGTGTATTTTAATCATTAAAAAGGATACATTTAAATAAAGTAACATTTAAATCAAAACACTGTAATGTTAATTTATTCGAATGAATGTAAACGGTAGGCGGAGTCACACCTGGTCAGGTCCCTTGTCGAACATTTTGCGTGTTCGTGAGAACTGATGTGAATGGGGCGGAGCTTGAGAGCCCAGAGTGGGCGTGTACGGGGGGCGAGAAGGAGGGGCTTGTGGTGGTTTTGGCACATCGTTAGTGAGGCTGGAACTGGACACGCCCGGAATGGGTGGAGACCCGCTGTACGGAGACAGAAAGAAGATATGTAATAATTGTGTTTTGACTGTGTGTGTGTGTGTGTGTGTGTGTGTGTGTGTGTTAGTTACCCAGCTTGGTGTATGAGTGTTCCCTTGCTGGTTGGACTGGCGGGTGCTGACTGGGTGAGAGAACCCGAATCCAGAATCTTCTGCGGCCGAGCGTTCATTGTAGCCTGCACACACGCACACACACACGCGACTCATCAGCAATGATGTCAATGTGATAAATCTGATAAAGCAGAGCGAAATAAAGGACAGGTAGGACACCTGGACTACGTCTCGTACAATCGCATCTCTCTCTCACACGCACTCACACACACGCACTCACACACACGCACTCACACACACGCACTCACACTCACACACTCACACTCACACACTCACTCACACACACTCACTCACACACACACACACACACACACACACACACACACACACACACACACACACACACACACTCACACACACACACACACACTCACACTCACACACACACACACACACACACACTCCCTCACACACACACACACTCCCTCACACACACACACACACACACACACACACACACACTCCCTCACACACTCCCTCACACACTCCCTCACACACTCCCTCACACACTCCCTCACACACTCCCTCACACACTCCCTCACACACTCCCTCACACACTCACTCACACACAATGTAGTGCCACATAACTCCAAAGATGCACATTAGCATAGAAATTCCATTAACCAGCTCCTCCAGCTGTGTGTGTGTGTGTGTGTGTGTGTGTGTGTGTGTGTGTGTGTGTTTAGAAGAAAGAGAACTTTAAAATAAACAGACCAACTAGAGAGAAACAAAGCCCCGATAAAGATTCGAGAGAGAGAGAGAGACACACAGAGAGAGAAAGAGGGAGAACAAGAGAAAGAAAGACAGGGTAATAAGACATGAAAAGAGTGACAAATTAACAACTGTATAAATTAAAAGTGAAAAAAAGTACAAATATAGAATAAAAATAAGAACAGTAAAGAAGAAAGAGGAGAAAGACAGAAATAAGAGAACCAGATAAAGGATAAAGACACACTCGGCAGAGAGAGAGAGATAGCGAGAGAGGGTAAGAGAGGGAAAGAGAGTATATGAGTGAAAAAGAGACTGAAGAAGAACAAAGAGAAGAATAAACGGAGCACTGTGCTGATGTAATCCTGCTCCAGAGGTCGTGACCCAGAGGAAGTACATGAGAACAGGAGGAAGTGACATGGCGTACCTTATACGCGATGCTGTTCAGCACCTTCATGGCCAAATCCGACACCTCGGGAAACGGATCGGCCGCCAGGTGTAATAACACACGCCAGATCTGAGTGTACACACTGTTAAAGGACACACCTGCAGAGGGAGAGACAGGGGGGGGGGAGGGAAGGGGTGAGAAAGAAAGAGAGAAAGGAGGGAGAAAAAGAATCTCTTAGTGGTGTTTTTATCATGAAAACGCCGCAGGGTAACGAAGCTGTGCCTAAATAATATAACTATTAATCATATAAACATTATAATCTAATACGATGGAGAAAAAAGGGAAAAGAAAAGAAAGCAAAAGAAAATAAAAAATTAATTTTCTTTAAAAGAAAGGTCATCACAATAACGACTAATCGCAAGTAATTACAGTCAATCACAGCTAATGGCAGGTCATCGCAACAACAGGTAATCGCACCCAATCACGTGTTATCACGGGTAATCGCACCCAAACGCAGGTAATCGCACCCAATCACGGGTCATCGCACCCAATCGCGGGAAATCGCACCCAATCACGTGTTATCACGGGTAATCGCACCCAAACGCAGGTAATCGCACCCAATCGCGGGCAATCGCAGGGAATCACAAGTTATCGCAGGCAATCACAGGTAATCGCACCCAATCGCGAGTAACCCCACCAAATCATGGGTAACTGCACCCAATCACGGGTAACTGCACCCAATCACGCGTTACCGCAACCAATCACAGGTAATCACACTCAATTACGGGCAATCACAGGTAATTGCATCCAATCACAGGTAATTACAATCACTAACAGACAATCACAGGTAATCAACCGCAGGTAATCCCAGACAATCCCAGACAGATCCCCTTTGTAGTGCTAAATGTAAATGTGATGTTACTTTTAGAAAACAGCTAGAAATAAACTAGGGCTGCTCCGATTGATCGGTCGCCGATCATAATCGGCCGATAATAGCTTTGTGAAGTTTGATCGGCAGTCTCTATAATGGCTGATATAGAAAAGCCGATCAGATGACGCAAAACTTGCGGGACAATTCGACTCGCGTCCTACTTGTCTGTTATTTTATTTAATTTTATACAATCTACTGGAAAGTTGTAGTTGTCAAGCTGTTCCCAATTACGACTCAAGCACAGACTGCCATGTTTTAAGTTGACGTGTTGCTTGCCAATAAATACAGTTGTCAATTCATGATGTTTCCCTTCTTGTAATTTCAATACTTAATTTACATTGTTGTTGGATATAGTTTAATAAATAATGCTACATGATAAGGAGACATGTAGACCCTGTAATCGGAGCAGTCCTATTATAAAAAATACATTTATTGTTTTGAGATATTGACATTTCAGATGCGAGATGGCTGAATATTTATATATTTGACTTATGTCCATCGGGGACACCGTCCCGAGTGTCTGCGCCGCCGGACAGAGCGCCGCTGCCTCTGGATTTCCCCCCCCCTCATGTTTGTTTTGATAGTTTTGTTTATTCATTTATTTATTTATTAATTCATTGATACTGGCTGCGGGGTGTGTGTATGTGTGTGTGTGTGTGTGTGTGTGTGTGTGTGTGTGTGTGTGTTCGACCTGGGCAGTGTGTGATCGACCGAACGCAAAAACACAACGCCATGTCCGACAGCGACATTTCAGCTTTATTGTTATGGGAATATAATCACTGTATGTCAAGGTACACACACACACACACACACACACACACACACACACACACACACACACACAGCCTGACTTGATCAGACCCCTAGGCTTTCCTATCCACACTGGTGTGCTGAACCGTGTGTGTGTGTGTGTGTGTGTGTGTGTGTGTGTGTGTGTGTGTGTGTGTGTGTGTGTGTAGGAAAGTCTCTGAGCGTGCTGAGCTTCCACAGTCATTGACATTCACAGAGTGTTGCTATGTTGTTTCACATTCAATCTGGAGAACTTTTTGAACTTGTGTACACACACACACAGAGTTTCCAGAGATAAACCTGAAGCAGGTATTCGTGCATCAAAGCTAAGCGATCCAGGCATGACGAGCCACCTGACTCACAGCTCCAACTTAAACCTGAACAATCCAAATTGTGACTTTTTTGTCTCTCTCGCTCTCTGTCTCTGTGTCTCTCGCTCTCTGTCTCGGTGTCTCTCGCTCTCTGTCTCGGTGTCTCTCGCTCTCTGTCTCGGTGTCTCTCGCTCTCTGTCTCGGTGTCTCTCGCTCTCTGTCTCTCTATTTTCTCTCTCTCTTTCTTTCTGAGATGTCAGAGAGCCGACAGAGCGAACAGTGAGTCGAGATGCAGAGCTCTGGAAGTGTGCGTGAACTTCCTTTGAAACACACACACACACACACAGAGCAGGAATACTGATGCAGCTACGGTACGGTTCACTAGTCAGTTTATAAACACTGCAGAAATTCCACTGTGTGTGTGTGTGTGTGTGTGTGTGTGTGTTTCAGCAGCACTTAAACTGTGTTTTGTAACAACAGACAAGGAGCTGGACACAAGTAAATAGAAATACAGAGGGGACAGATGGGTAGACAGATAAACTGACATTCAAATAGAAAAAGAGACAGACAGAGAGATGAACAGACAGACAGACAGACTGAGGGTGACAGACAGACAGATAAACAGCGAGAGACAGGCAGAGACAGAGCGAAAGATCCACAGACATGTAGAACTAAAACTAGACAAACAAACAAACTATTATTCTGATAGACAGACAGCTGGGGGACGCAAACTATACAGACATGGACAGATAAAACTACAGATAGTGGACAGATAAAACAGGCTTTAACTAGACACAGGCAGACAGACAGACTGACAGACCATAACATAAGAATGTAAAGGGCATTAGTGTGTGTGTGTGTGTGTGTTGAGGCTGTAAAGTGTAGGAGAATGCTGATTGGATAAAAGCTTCCAAGCGATCTGATTGGCTGATGGATGAGAGAGAAAAGAGAGAAAAGAGAGAAGAAACACATCAGCGCTGTCTAAGACTTCTGATAAAGAGCCTCATAAAAACACTGCGGCTGCCTCATACACACACGCGCGCGCGCGCACACACACGGACCTGAAGCACCTCAGATGAGGAGTGTGTATTTATTATTGATAACGCAGAAAGCTCAGACACTTTATTGCAGTCATGAGTTTTATGTGTGTGTGTGTGTGTGTGTGTGTGTGTGTGTGTGTCTCTATCGAGTTCCCTCAGCATTCACAGAGTCACTGATACAGAAACTGTACATGTGATCAATGTGATTAACAGGCGATTAGTTCAAACACTCTGACCAATCAGGGGCGAAAGGGGCGTGGCCTCACCGATGAGGGAGTTGAGTGACGAGTACGAGCTGACACGCCTCATCTTATCGATGGTCTCGAAGGACAGGAGGAACTCGTCGTTATCGGGGCTGCCCAGGGTGCTGCTGGCACTGCTGCTGGCGCTCAGGTTACCAGGGGAGAAGGTCACGGGGCCGCCTGGGGAGAACACGCGCGCACACACACACACACACACACACACACACACACACACACACACCATATCAACCACAACTGGAGTAGATAAACAGAGTAAAATTATCATCATCATAAAATAAGAGGAACAAAAAATGAGGATGATGATATAAAGGATGAAGAAAGAAGGACATTAAAGGAATTAGGATGAAAGAATAAAGAAAGAAACAAACAAAATTATGTATGACAAATAAATAAATGTAGCCTGGGGAAAGCACGAAGAAAAGAAATAAAGAAAGAAAAAGCAAAAAAATAAGTAAAAAAAAAAGAAAGATAACTAAACATAAAAGAACAAATAAACAATAAAAGAAAACGGGCAAATGAGCGAAAAACTAAAAAGAATGTAAAAGAAAAAATAAATAAGGAAGAAGGGAAAAAATAGAAAAGAAAAAATCTTTGCGTGATGACGAACAGATCTCGGTTGCTACGGTAACTAAACCCATAATCTAAGCATTAGCATTTAGCTTATCGGTGCATTACGCAAGCTCTGTTCTGCGTGTGGAGATCCGTCCTCACCTTCCTCGCTGAGGTTGAGGTTCTGGAGGCTCTTGTTGAGGTTGCGGGCGATGCTGGCCGTCCGGATGTTGGTGTAGGAGTTAACCGAGCGGAGACGAGGGACCGCCGGACTGTCTCGCTCCCTCACCGGGGTCACGTTCCCCGCCTCTGACAGGACAAACCATGGAACACACACGGGTATGACACACACACACACAGTTATTTCTGTCACAATTACAGCCAAGAGTTTGAGCTCATCTGTGAAGCCAAGGTTAATAGCTTTGGCTGAGGCGTGGTTGTGTGCGTGTGTGTGTGTGTATATACCTGTAGTGTTAGCAGGTGAGGGTGCTGCATAGTTCTTCTCCTCCTCCATGAACTGTAGAGCGACAGTGCAGAAGTTGCTCTCATACTGAACCACCAGGTGACTCAGAGCCACCACCAGCTCCTGTACACACGGGACAGATAACGCTCATGACACACAGGTGACGCTCATGACACACAGGTGACGCTCATGACACACAGGTGACGCTCATGACACACAGGTGACGCTCATGACACACAGGTGACGCTCATGACACACAGGTGACGCTCATGACACACAGGTGACGCTCATGACACACAGGTGACGCTCATGACACAAAGGTGACGCTCATGACACGCAGGTGACGCTCATGACACGCAGGTGACGCTCATGACACGCAGGTGACGCTCATGACACGCAGGTGACGCTCATGACACGCAGGTGACGCTCATGACACGCAGGTGACGCTCATGACACACAGGTGACGCTCATGACACACAGGTGACGCTCATGACACACAGGTGACGCTCATGACACACAGGTGACGCTCATGACAATGATGCACAGATGACCTCATGACACGCAGATGACCTCATGACACGCAGGTGACCTCATGACACGCAGGTGACCTCATGACACGCAGGTGACCTCATGACACGCAGGTGACGCTCATGACACGCAGGTGACCTCATGACACGCAGGTGACCTCATGAGACGCAGGTGACGCTCATGACACGCAGGTGACGCTCATGACACGCAGGTGACGCTCATGACACGCAGGTGACGCTCATGACACGCAGGTGACGCTCATGACACGCAGGTGACGCTCATGACACACTCACCTTCCTGACGACGGGGCTCCCATCGTTAATGAGCTGCGCTAACATCATGGCCACGTTATGGTCGATGGTGGTGGAATGATCCGTCCTCTCGGCTGAATTTCCCACGAAGGTCCCCAGAGCGAAGACGGCCGCACACCGTACCTGAGAGTGAACACAACACAGAAACA
>QNUK01000252.1:610000-617500 GCA_013621035.1 Clarias magur
CAAAGTTACAGTACTCCTCAAAAGTTAAAGTTTACTGGTAAGCTAAAGTTAAACCTCAAAAGTTAAAAATAGTAAGTAAAAGTTAAACCTTCAAAAAACAGTATATACCAGCAAGATGTTTGATGTGTCAAATTTATCGAAATGTGAGGGATCGGCTTCAGGTCTGAACGCCCTCAACAAGACAATCTGAACGCCGTACTGAGTCGTGTCATTATTAACTCTGAGCCCGAGTCTGCACGAGGAACATTTACAGATTGACACACAGATAGTTTAAGGTGTACTGAAGTAGAATGTGGCACGCAAAGTGAGCCAATCAACAAGCCAGCCTTATGCTGCAAAGCCTTACGTTGCCAGATTGGGTGAATTTACCCACTGGGCTCCTTATCATCATCTATTAAAATTATGTGAAATTAGGATAGCTGAGTATGTAACGTCGCGCATCATTAATACTGTTTAAGACTAATCAGATGCTTTACACGATGAGACAGGAGTGTTTAAAATGCTACAGAGAAACGGAGACTCAGAGAGAAAATGATTAGTTTTCATTAAGTTAATTTAAACACTCAATACTTGATCTGGGCTACTTTAGGACAAATTACTGCATGAGCGTGTGGCACTGCCGCGATGTTACTGAAGACCAGGTCGCTCTGATAGCAGCCTTCGCTCTTTCATGCTTATGATGCTTAGTCTTAAAACTCATACAGGATTACACTTTGTCAAGTCCGTCAACACAAAGTCAAGTTTGGAGTTTTGATTAGATTTTTGTTTTTAAGGTTACGAATCCCAGATTGGTTGAATGAACGTTTTCCCCCCCTCAGAGTGAGGAGTTTCAGCTGTATTAATGTGGGAGTTCGGTCAATTTGGCAACCCTGGAGTACATTATACCCCACTTGATGCAGTGTGAGGAAGTTTTACATAACCGTGAGGCGAGTCTGAACAGCAACAAGATGGAGTGTTTACGCTTTAACGTATGTATTGAAGTTTTTATGGATTGATGAAGACCGAAACGTCCCTGAGACCGCGTCTGAAACGGCTTCATCTCACCGCAGCACATGAATCCCCTTTATAGGAAAAACAAACTAACTGTTATATATCTGCACTCTGATTTGTTGTGTGTGTGTATGTTTTTAATTTCCCAACCGGTGCTCCTGTGGGAGCTGTTTGTGTTGATTAAAGACACCAAACGACACATTAGCGTCTCACATCGCCACCTTTACTGCGTTTATCTCCATTTCATTCCTGCTTCAGCAGCACAAACAACATTTAAGTCATTTTATAACACCCTGAGACCCGTGTGTGTGTGTGTGTGTGTGTGTGTGTGTGTGTGTGTGTGTGTGTTACCAGGCTGACGGCCCAGGGTCCGAGATCCAGGAAACGACCCAACAGGTCTAGCGCTCGCAACCTGTGCACCTGACTGAGGAGGACCTGAAAGAGAACAGCACAGAAAAAAATGGTCAGAACAAATACAAACATAACAAGAGGGTCCTGCGCCCCCTATAGTGCCTGGGCCGTAATACAATTTAGAAATTCAGAAACAGTCAATCAATACGGTAAAAAACTCTCTCTCTCACACACACACACACACACACACACACACACACACACACACACACCAGGTGTAATAACATGAACAGGTGTCGAGGCTACCACACTCTCCCCAGGTGCTGGCACTGTGCAATGTCTTACCTGTGTGTGTGTGTGTGTGTGTGTGTGTGTGTGTGTGTGTGTAATCTGGGTTTAATCATAAAGGGTAACAATATAATTTTGGTCATTTTATTAAAGTACATTTTTAACAATAAACATTTTGGTTAGGAAAGCTAAAATAAATATTATTTCCAAAAATATCATTTTTTAAACCTCATTTGTGTTTTGAACCAAAAAATTCACAAATATAATGAATTTTTCCTTCCCGGTTTAAAGTCGTGTTGGTTTTGGACTCTGACGCAGGAAATAATCAAATTATTTTAAACCTCTCGGAAGCTTTTGGCAGCGGGATTTGGGCAGCCGGACAGAAACACACACCGTGTGTGTGCGCGTATGTGTGTTTGAAGCATCGTGAGCATGCGCCCACACACTCTTGGCGCTGGGAGCCCGGGCGGCGGCGTGTGGTCCGGACGCCACCCTCAGAGCGACAGCAGCGTACTGGGAGCGCAGACCCGAGCAGGAGGACGGCCCACGGTACTGCCCGCGCAAAAATAAACATGATGCTGCTCCCTGCACCCCACTGCCACACACACACACACACGCACGCACGCACACCCCACTGCCACACACACACACACACACACGCACGCACACCCCACTGCCACACACACACACACACACACGCACGCACACCCCACTGCCACACACACACACACACCACTGCCACACACACACAAACCCCACTGCCACACACACAAACCCCACTGCCACACACACGCAAGCACGCACGCACGCACACCCCACTGCCACACACACACCCCACTGCCACACACACACCCCACTGCCACACACACACACCCCACTGCCACACACACACACACCCCACTGCCACACACACACACATCCCACTGCCACACACACACACCCCACTGCCACACACACACACCCCACTGCCACACACACACACCCCACTGCCACACACACACAAACCCCACTGCCACACACACAAACCCCACTGCCACACACACGCAAGCACGCACGCACACCCCACTGCCACACACACGCAAGCACGCACGCACACCCCACTGCCACACACACACCCCCCCACTGCCACACACACACCCCCCCCTACCGCTACACACACACCCCCCCCCACCGCTACACACACACCCCCCCGCACTGCCACACACACACATGCATCCCTACCACACACACACACATCCCACTGCCACACACACTATCAATAATATCCTAATGCCAATAATACACACACACACATCCCACTGCCACACACACAATAACATCCCCCACTGCCACACACACATACATCCCCACTGCCAATAATACACAAATAATAATATCCACTGCCACACACACACATCCCACTGCCACACACAATACACATCCACTGCCACACACACACACATCCCATCACACATTCCATTGCCACACACACACACATCCTACCACACACCCGGATTGCCACACACACCCCACGCCACACACTACCACACCCCACTGCCACACAATAATAATAATCTAATTCTGCCACACACACACCCCACTTCCTCAAAGCCACACACACACCCCACGCTACACACACCCCACTGCCACACACACACACCCCCACTGCCGCCATACACACACACCCCACTGCCATTACACACACACCCCCCACTGCCACACACACACACACACACCCCTACCACACACAATACACACGTAATACCCCACTGCCACACACACACACCCCATCACGTCACACACACACACCCCACTGCCACACACACATACACACACGCACACACACACACGCACACACAACACCTCCATCAATAGATTCACACACATCTGTTGATATGTTCAAATCTTTCACATATTATAAATAATTTTAATCTAGAAATAAATGTTATTAATATTTTTGTTAAATAATTTTAGGCCTTTTAAAATAATAATATAATTTTTTAAGTAAGTCTAAGAAAAATATTTAATATTGAATAAATATTATAATGAATTAATACTAATTATAATAGTTATATTAAATACTATAAATAATTCATAAATAAATAAATATTAAGATGTTTAAGATTAAAGAAAAATATATAATAAAAAACAGTAGTAAAAAAAAAAGTAAAAAAATAAAATTAGTTGTGAAATAAAATTTTACAAAAATAAATTTGTATCATTTGTATATTCTATAGAAATTTCCTAAACAGATAACATTTTTAAATCACCTTCTTTAAAAAAAAAAGAAAATGATCAAAATTATTATATTATAATGGAAGGATTTTATACATTATAAAGCCGTAGCATCTCCATGTTCAGATAAAGTGGGCGTGGTCAGTTTAACCAATAACAGAGCTGTTTAAGTCTGTAATTGTCCACTTTGCACATGACAGAGAGCTGTCAATCAGGCATGCTCATTAGAATACCAGACCACGCCCCCTGGGACGGTTCTCAGCTCTGTAAGCTCGTCTGCAGTTTAAAGCGTTTTATTTCTGTTTCAGTGCTCTGGTTATGAGAATACCCAGAATTCCAGTAATTGCCCACGCTGGAGGGTAAAAATACCCAGAATTCCCTGCACTTGTGAGCTCCAGGATAAAAATAATAAGTACTAATAAAACTCCTGCAGCAGGCGTGCGGTTCAGCTCGCGGTGCCAGAGGAAGGTATTAATAGAGCTCCGGAGCACGTCAAACCACCGACCGTGAACATTACCCAGCATGCACCGGGGGCGAGGGCGTGCCAGGGCTGTTCCCAACATCCGACAGGAAACTCCCGTAAAGAGAGGAGGGGAGAGAGAGAAAGAGAGAGAAAGAGAGAGAGAGAGAGAGAGAGAGGAAGAAAAAGGAAAGAAAGAAAGGCAAATACTGAGGCAGAGAGACAAAAAGGGAGAAGAAAAAAAGAAATGAAGGAAGAAAGAAAGAGAGAAAACACAAGAGGAGAAAAGTGTGAGAGGACAAAAGAAAGCAAGAAAAAGGGAGAGAATGAAGTATAGCAAAACAACGAGAGAAAGACAGGAAAAGAAAGAAAAGGATCGACCGAGAGTGAGACAGATAGAGAGAGAGGGACAGATAGAGACAGAGACACAGACAGACAGAGACAGAGAGACAGATAGAGACAGAGACACAGACAGAGAGAGACAGATAGAGACAGAGAGACAGATAAAGAGAGAGACGGAAGGAGAGAGTGGGAGGAATGAGAGGGAGGTCTGCCTGATTCTGACTGAGACCAAATGTTAGCATTACTCAATGTTTGTGTGTGTGTGTGTGTGTGTGTGTGTGTGTGTGTGTGTGTAGGAGAAGTGTGAGAAAGGCAGCTGAGTTTTAAGATGAGCGTTAAAAAAAAAGTCTTCATCCATCTGGGAGACAAACGGACTCTTTAACCCACACACACACACACACACACACACACACACACACACACACACACACACACACACACACACACACACACACTCAAAATACTGGAGAACAGAAAAAAGGAAAACACAGAAACACACACACACACACTTATATAATCGAGGAAAAGCACAGAGGATATTACTCACAAAAAATAAATAAATAAATAAATAAATAAAAGGTGCCACACGGGCTGCGTCCCAAACCGCACTAGCACACTATCACTCCACACTGCTACACAGCATTTAGTCTGCGACTCGGATATTTACGGAGAGATAAAATTTCCGTAATCCTGTTTTTCTCTGCCGGCTGTCGGCCGTATAAATCAGCGGCGTTTTACTCGCGATCGATATGGAAACGGTGACAGAAATGCATCATGGGTAATGTAGTTCAATAAGGTTAGTTACGAGTGCGGCACTCGCCAGTGAACAAAGAGAAGCACTTCAAAACTTTTCCCTCGCTTCAGAAAATGCAGAACAGCCAGAACCCATCTCTCTCCCCGGCCGTTTTCTTCTTTTATTTCCTCATTTAACGGCTCCCGCTAGGGCACTTCACTCGGCCCCGGAACGCTGACTAAACACAAAAGCGCACACTCCACAGCAGGGCGTGATACAAATTTCATCAAGTGCTCGTGTCTGCACTGCAAATCTCAACCCTAAAGCAGTGACGAGGGGGGAAAAAAAAAGAAAAAAAAAAACAGAGACCGCCACATTTTCACCTTCCTAAATGCCTGGGCAAAGGGGGCGGGGCTTTCCAATTACAGATGCAGACCAGGGACCTGCAGACCTTCAGCCGTCCCCTTGTTAGTATGCAGGAGTATTACATTCTGCAACAAAGTAAGGTGGCTGCTACAGATTACCACATTAGCATAAGCTCATTAATATGCAGGGACATTAGTGTATAGAAGTATAGTAGCAAGCGGCTACAGTATATAACCTCATTAGTGTGTGATGACAGAATACCCTGTAGTGCAGATCCATGCCAACTATACATGACCTCATTAGTATGTAGAGGCGATATACGACCTAGCATCCTAAAATAGTTCCACTACACTTAATACTAACACTTAACCTGGCTACTGTGATCACTTCATTAGAATAAGCTCATTAGTATGCAGTGATGATATTCACAGTAGTACAGTAACATGCAGCTACTACACATAACCTCGATTATACTCTGTAGTATACTATCATTTATACTAGCGTTTTAGCATAATCTCATTAGCATGTAGAAGTATTATACTCTGTAGTACACTATCATTTATACTAGTGTTTTAGCATAATCGCATTAGCATGTAGAAGTATTATACTCTGTAGTATACTATCATTTATACTAGCGTTTTAGCATAATCTCATTAGCATGTAGAAGTATTATACTCTGTAGTATACTATCATTTATACTAGCGTTTTAGCATAATCTCATTAGCATGTAGAAGTATTATACTCTGTAGTATACTATCATTTATACTAGTGTTTTAGCATAACCTCATTAGCATGTAGGAGTATTATACTCTGTAGTATACTATCATTTATACTAGCGTTTTAGCATAACCTCATTAGCATGTAGGAGTATTATACTCTGTAGTATACTATCATTTATACTAGCGTTTTAGCATAATCTCATTAGCATGTAGAAGTATTATACTCTGTAGTATACTATCATTTATACTAGTGTTTTAGCATAACTCATTAGCATGTAGGAGTATTATACTCTGTAGTATACTAGCATTTATACTAGTTTTAGCATAACCTCATTAGCATGTAGGAGTATTATACTCTGTAGTATACTATCATTTATACTAGCGTTTTAGCATAACCTCATTAGCATGTAGGAGTATTATACTCTGTAGTATACTATCATTTATACTAGCGTTTTAGCATAACCTCATTAGCATGTAGGAGTATTATACTCTGTAGTATACTATCATTTATACTAGCATTTTAGCATAACATTATGCTGTAGTATAATCTCATTAGCATGTAGCATGTAGTATTATACTCTGTAGTATACTATCATTTATACTAGTGTTTTAGCATAATCTCATTAGCATGTAGAAGTATTATACTCTGTAGTATACTATCATTTATACTAGCGTTTTAGCATAATCTCATTAGCATGTAGAAGTATTATACTCTGTAGTATACTATCATTTATACTAGTGTTTTAGCATAACCTCATTAGCATGTAGGAGTATTATACTCTGTAGTATACTATCATTTATACTAGTGTTTTAGCATAACCTCATTAGCATGTAGGAGTATTATACTCTGTAGTATACTATCATTTATACTAGCGTTTTAGCATAACCTCATTAGCATGTAGGAGTATTATACTCTGTAGTATACTATCATTTATACTAGCGTTTTAGCATAACCTCATTAGCATGTAGGAGTATTATACTCTGTAGTATACTATCATTTATACTAGCGTTTTAGCATAACCTCATTAGCATGTAGG